>PVJL010011139.1:0-44663 GCA_004026885.1 Lyroderma lyra
TGAGTTAATTTTTGTATATGGAGAGAGTTCACAGCTCAGGTTCATTCTTTTGCATATGTTTTTCCAGTTTTCCCAGCACCACCTACTAAAGAGGCTGTCTTTTCCCCATTGTATGTTTTTTGCTCCTTTATCGAAAATTATTTGTCCATATATTTGTGGGTTTATTTCTGGGTTTTCAGTTCTATTCCATTGGTCTCTACTTCTGTTTTTCTGCCAGTACCAAGTTGTTTTGACTATTGATGCTTTGTAATATAAATAGAAGTCAGGAAGTGTAATGCTACCAGCCTTATTCTTTTTATGTAGTATTGCTTTGGCAATTTGAAGTCTTTCATGGTTCCATATAAATCTAATAATTTTATCTATTTCACGAAATTAAGATTGTAGGATTTTGATGGGTATTGCATGAAATCTGTAGATTGTTTTGGGCAGAATGGCCATTTTAACAATATTAAGTCTTCCTATCCATGAACAGGGGATATTTTTCCACCTCTTAAAGTCTGTTTCAATTTCTTTCAAAAGTGTCTTATAGTTTTCAGTGTATAAGTCTGTCACATTCTTTGTTAAGTTAATTCCCAGATATTTCATTCTTTTTGTTGTGACAGCAAAGGGAATTGACTCCCTCATTTCTTTTGCTGTGGATTCGTTGTTTGTATACAGGAATGCTGTTGATTTTTGTACATTGATTTTGTATCCTGCAACTTTACTATATTCGTTAATTGTTTCTAATAGTTTCCTGGTGAAATCTTTGGAATTTTTTATATAAAGGATCATGTCATCTGCAAATAGTGACAATTTGACCTCTTCTTTCCCAATTTGGATACCTTTGATTCCTTTCTCTTGCCTGATTGCTGTGGCTAGAACTTCCAGTACTATATTAAATAACAGTGGTGACAGGGGTATCCCTGTCTTGTTTCTGATTTTAGGGGAATAGGTTTCAGCTTTTTCCCATTCAGTATGATGTTAGCCGAGGGTCTCTCATATATGGCCTTTATTATGTTGAGATACTTTCCTTCTATAGCTATTTTATTTAGTGTTTTGATCATAAATAGATGTTGTACCTTGTCGAAAGCTTTTTCTGCATCAATTGAAATGACCATATGGTCTTTATCTTTGATTTTGTTTATATGGTATATCACATTGATAGATTTTCGTATGTTGAACCATCCTTGTGCTCCCAGGATGAATCCCACTTGATCATGATGTATGATCTTTTTGATGCATTGTTGTATTTTGTTTGCTAATATTTTGTTCAGGATTTTTGCATCTGTGTTCATCAGAGATATTGGTCTACAGTTTTCTTTTTTTGTGTTGTCTTTGCCAGGCTTTGGTATTAGAGTAATGTTGGCCTCATAGAATGAGTTAGGAAGTATTGCTTCCTCTTCAATTTTTTGGAAGAGTCTAAGGAGGATAGGCATTAATTCTTCTTTGAATGCTTGGTAGAACTCATTGGTGAAACCATCTGGTCCAAGGCTTTTGCCTTTAGGGAGATTATGTATAGTCATTTCGATCTCGTTGCTATTGATTGGTCTATTTAGATTATCCAGTTCTTCTTGGTTCAGTCTTGGTAGGCTATAAGTTTCTAGAAACTTGTCCATTTCCTCTAGGTTGTTAAATTTCATGGCATAAAGTCCTTCATAATATTTTCTTATAATCCTTTGTATTTCTGTGGTATCAGTGGTAATTTCTCCCCTTTCATTTCTAATTTTGGATATTTGTGTCCTTTCCTTTTGTCCTTTGATTAGTCTCACCAGGGTTTTGTCAATTTTGTTGACTTTCTCAAAGAACCAGCTCTTCGTAATATTAATTGGTTTAGCTCTGCTTAATTTTTATTATTTCTTTCCTTCTGCTGACTTTGGGTTTTGTCCACTCTTCCTTTTCTAGTTCTTTAAGATGGGATGCTAAGATGTTTGCTTGTGATTTTTCTTGTTTCTTAAGATAGACCTGTAATGATATAAATTTCCCTCTTATTACCGCTTTCGCTGTGTCCCAATAATTCTGATACGTTGTATTTTCATTGTCATTAGTTTCTATATATTTTTTAATCTCATCTTTTATTTGTTCTTTTATCAGTCCATTTTTAATAAGCTGTTGTTTAATCTCCATGTATATGTGGTTTTTTCTGCTTTCCTTTTACAGTTGATCTCCAATTTCAAAGCTTTGTGTTCTGACAATACACTTGGTATGATTTCGATCTTCTTGAATTTGCTGAGGCTACTTTTGTGTCCCAGCATATGGTCTATTCTTGAGAATGTTCCATGTGCACTAGAAAAGAAGGTGTAGTCTCTTTTTGCTGGAAGAAGTGTCCTATAAATGTCAATTATGTCCAATTGCTGTAATGTGTCATTTAGACCTGTTATTTCCTTATTTATTTTCTGTTTGGATTATCTGTCCATGGCTGTTAGCGGGGTGTTTAAGTCTCCCACTATGTGTATTCATCACTTTCTCCTTTCAAGTCTGTTAGTAGTTTCTTTTTGTATTTTGGTGCATCCTGGTTGGGAGCATATATGTTGATTAATGTCAACTCTTCTTGTTGCATTGTGCCTTTTATCATTATGTAATGACCAACTTTGTCTTTTACTACCTTTTTTAACTCGAAGTTTATTTCCTCAGATATCAGTATGGCCACTCCTGCTTTTCTCTGGTTACCATTTGCTTGGAGTATTGTATCCCATCCTTTTACTCTGAGTCTGTGTTTGTCCTTAAAGCTGAGGTGTGTTTCTTGGAGACAGCATATGGATGCATTCTGTTTTTTAATCCAGTCTGCTACTCTGTGTCTTTTTATTGGTGAGTTCAGTCCATTAACATTTAGAGTGATGATCGATATGTGAGGATTTCCTGTGGCCATTACTTATTTCTTGCTTTGTTTTTGTTTCTTTGTTTGTTTGTTTTTGTTTCTTTCTTGATGCCCCAACTTTGTTCCATTTTTCCTGATGTTTGTTTCAGACTGAAGAGCCTTCTTCAGTATTTCTTGGAGTGCTGGCCTCGTGCTGGCACATCCCTCAGCTTCTGTTTGTCTGAGAAGGTCTTTATTCCACCTTCATATCTGAAAGGTAATTTTGCTGGATAATTTATTCTTGGCTGGAAGTTTCTCTCTTTTAAATTTTTAAATATTGGATTCCACTCTCTCCTGGCTTGTAGAATTTCTGCGGAGAAGTCTGATGCCAGCCTGATGGGTTTTCCTCTAAAGGTTATAGTCCTTTTTTCCCTGGCTGCCTTGAGAATTTTCTCTTTGTTGTTAATTTTGGACATCTTTAGTACCATGTGTCTTGGAGAAGATCTGTTGGGGTCTAGGTATCTGGGGGGCCTGTTTTTTTCTTGAACTTGGGGTTCCAGATCTTTCCATAGGTTTGGAAATTTTCATCTACGATTTGTTTGAGTATGCTCTCTGTTGATTGCTCTGCCCCCTCTTCTATTCCTATTATCCTGATGTTGTTTTGTCTCATGGAGTCGGATATTTCTTGCAGAGTTCTTTCAATCCTTTTGGTTCTATATTCCCTCTCTTCCTCTTTCTGAGCTGTTTCCATGTTCTGGTCTTCAATATCACTAATTTTTTCCTCCATCTGATTGGTTCAGTTTCCTATGGCAATTATTTCATTTCTCACTTCTTTTGTTGTATTATTTATTTCTCGTATTTCCGTCTCAATCTTTCTTATGTTTTGAATTTCTTTGTTAAATTGTTCTTTTTGTTCACAGAGTTCCTTGTTTATGTCGTTTATATCTTTTTTTATATTATTTATCTCAGCTATGGTGTTCTGCCAATAGGTTTTAATTTCTCTCACAGCCTTTAGAATGGCTGCTTTAAAGTCTCCGTCACTTAAATGAGACCCTTCCAATTGTAACAAGCTGTCTTTTGGGTAAATTCCATGTTCTTTCTGAGGAGTTTTAGTTTTTAAGGAATTCATCCTGTCCGCTGGGTTCTTCCTCTTTGACATGAGGGCTTTATGTTCAGTGCCCAGATTATTGCTTTTGTGGTGTCTTGCTGTAGGGCAGATACTAGGTGGCACTGGGGGTCAAGTTTTGGGGGAGAGGGGGCTGTTTGTTTCTTGTTTCTGATCTCCTACTGCGTTTGGAGGCTATGCGCATATATCCTGGGGAGAGGCCAACAAAAGGTGTTCCAAAGGCGGCTCTGCCTTCTGCCCTTTGCTGGGGAAGGCTTGTTTCTGCTGGCTGGAGTGAATGCTATCAAATCAGTCTTTCTTCCCAGCCCTAATTCAGCACCTGGCTGTCTACGGGCTCACATTGCTTTCAGAACCCTGGGGTGCACGAGGAAGTGCATGCTCCATAAGTCCAAAGCTGTGGGCCTGGCCTGAGACAGCAGGGTCGCCTTTGCAGCGTGCTGGGAATAGGAACTGCAGCCCTGTGTAGGTCTCCAGGGGCCTTAGAGCTGGGGTGTCATCTTTGAAGTTCAGAATCCTCGTTCAGTCCTTTTACCGCTCTAAAGTAACAAAGCCTGGCTCCCGCGTGGCCTCTCCCCTCCCCCGAACTGCGCCGCTCAGATCCTGTTGCAGTCTCTGCTCCCTTCCCTCTCCCCAACTCGACCCTTTCTCGCCAACCTTCAGGTGTTTACTTGCAATTTGTGGATTTCTCAACAGCCATTTTGTCACTCAGGGTCCTCTTTCTTGGCTCCTGGACGGCCATTCAATTGTGTTTTCTGGGAGAGGCTTTAGGGACCTCCTCTCCAGTCACCATCTTGTCTTCTCTCCCTGCTTTCTGTTTTTAAACCAAGCTAGTCATGGGTGGTTTTATTGTGTATAATTCATATGATAGAATCCCATTCTCTAATTATTAGTAAATAGAGGGTGCAATTACTCATTATTTGTATTGATAGGATAAACAGCACTATCCTTTGCAAAGTACAGATGAAAAGTAACATAACCCTTATTTTCACCTTTGTAATGATTCAATGCACTATAATTAGAAACAACTAATAATTAACGTTTTGATAGAAATATCCTAAATTACTAAATATAAATGTAGAAGACACACTCTTTTAAAAATTACAGATAACAATGCATATGTGAAATCATAATTGGTGATTTTAAATCTGCCTGTAATTATTTTGAAGTGGTGAGACACTGAATGAGAATTCTTAAGTATTGAAACAAAGGTGAAAGGCTATTGTTCCTGAAACTTTTTTGACCTTCTTACCATGTGAAATACCATATTTTCATGCTAAAACTAGTAGGTAAAAATTTGATAAGAAACAAGACATTGACACAGTTTCAAAGAATTTTTTAGTAATTTCAGGGAGTAATTCTAATTTATAATGGAGGAATCTAAAGGCATCTACCTTAACCAAATAACCAGAGATAATGTCAACAGTAATGCAACAAAACGTCATGTGCCTTCTGATGGGATGCAATGATAATATAACCTTATTTCAGTGATATACCTGCAAAAAAATATATAACTTGAATCTAATCAGGAGGAAACATTGAACAAACTTAAATTGAGCGGTAGTCTACAAAATTGCTTGCTTCTACAAAACATCAAGATCATGAAAGACAGAAAAAGACAGATGAACTATTCCATTTTAACGAGACATGATTACTAACTACAATCTGTGATGTTAGATTAGATACTAGACTGAAAAAAAAATTTAGTTAGCTATAAAACTCATTATTGGAAGAATTAAGGAAATATGAATGTGGAATAGATAATAGGAAGGTGTCAATGTTATGTGTCCTGACTTTGATAACTAACTGTAACTGTTAAGGCTATGTTTGTTCTTAAGAAATGTATGCTGATATATTTAGAAGAAAAAGAGCACAATGTCTGCAATTTATTTTCAAACTGTTCAGAAAAAAATTTAGAATGTCTGTATGTGTGCCTGTGTATGCAAGGAACAAGTATTTAATTAAGGAAATAGGCAAAATGTAAAGAAAATGGGGATTTTTTGGTATAATTCTAGCAAATTTTCTGTAAATTTTAACATATCACAATAAAAAAGTTATACAAATCCTTTTATTTATCATAACTTTATTTTTAAAACTGCTCATTCATTCTAGTTCTGGAACTTGGTGAAGATTTTTCATGTTTTTAAAATTTACTTTAATTAAAATTTATCAAAATAATTCATGTGCATTTTAAAACAATAAAATAGTAGAGAAGAACTTTCCCTATTTTGTTTCCTCTCAACACTTTTAACTTGGAAATTCTGGACTAATCCTTTTAATCTCCTATTCTCTTTGTCAACTATACTATGAGGAATTCCCTTAATTTATTTTCCTTATTTTGACTTTTTTTTTAACTTCACTAGTATATTCTTAATTACCAAGGACTCTTGATTGTTTTTGTTTCTTCTTCATGGCATCTTGTTCTAGTCTTGAGGATGCATTATTTTCTCAAACCTCTCTGAAAATGTGAATTAGATTTTGTTTCAAATTTTCTTATCATTTTCTTTTCTTGCCTAGAATAAGATCTATTTGTTCTTGTTGATCTTTGTCATCACATGTGCTTTCTTGAATTTTATACCAAATCTTAACTAATCATTACATTTAAGAATGAAGCAAATAAGTTAACTGTTAGACTTGGGTGGATTGATGGGAGGTCAGCCATTACATTGGGAAACCATCCTATGCCCAAAGAACCAACATCTACATTAGTTGCTGTAGTTTACTTTTGGCCCTTTATTCGTTCTTTAGAGAACTCCAAACTCTTATGAAGTTTACTTTCTTTTGCAAGAGAGGATTTGAACAAATTAAAACATAAAGATATAATATGCTAAATATTATAAGGAAAATTAAAGCAGGGTGGAATAGATACAGAGTGACAAGTGTGAATTAAAGGAGAGTTCTTGTTTAGATAAAGTGCTTTGGAAATACAGTAGGCACTCCATTAATGGGAACTCAGTTCCTGTTAACGAAGACTCTACTTACACTTATCTGACATCTACCAATCCCCATGGGTGCCAGTTAACTGAGAGTCTGCTGTATCTGTTTGATAAAGTGGTTTTCAAATGGAGAGTTGAATAATATGAGGTAGAAAGATCAAGGAGATATCAAAAGGAAGCATACTTTGAGCAGAGGAATCAGGGGGTAAGTCACAACAGGCTTTTTCTGAAGGAATTATAAATTCTTTTCATTTCTGACTTGGAGTCTCTCTGGGGTTCTGCAGGTATGCTGACTTCCTATCCAGTAGTAGAGTCCTCAAAACAGATTCTAAAGGGTAACTATTTCCATCTACCTTCACCAGGCTACCCTTATTATGTACTTTACTACATTCCAGAAATTTTTTGAGATTTTTAATTCTTTAATGGGTCCATTCTTTGTTCATTGCCAGGAAATTTTAGCGTATACAACTTCTTTTTAATGGACTCTTCAGCAGTAAAGAACATAAATGAGTAGGCTCAGGTTGTCATTTTGAACTAAATAAGAAAATATGGTATTATGATTCTATAGCTATAAAAGATTTGTTTTGCTCTGCCAGAGAAATCAATTATAATTCTTAAGTATTGTACTTGTCAGCTAGATGACTCCTAGAGTCCTTAAACCCCTTCTGATAGCCAAGCTTATCTAAGGATTTGATAGTTTGCACAAGTTCATGAAGAGTTGGTAACAAATAAAAATATAAACTGAGCCATCAATCTTCAGGTATTGGTTCTTTCCTTGTATTATAATACCACATGGCTCATTTGAAAATAATAAATATTTCCTATATCCAAACTGGAAAATTTGCCTACTGCCTCCCTAGCACTGCAGAGAGAAGCAATGATGAAGTCTAAAGCAGTAACTGCATTGAGTAAAAGTGACATGCCCTCAGAAATAATAAGACCACAGAAAGAACACTGGACTCAATCAGAAAAATGGCCTCTTCAGTTTTCTCCCAAGGCCAAGGACAACAGAATCTTTGTGTAAACGTGAACATACAGAGGCTACAAATCATGGCAGTGTGTTATAAGTGGAGATAGTTTTGCAAAAGCATAGACACACCTTCAGCTTTGGCTTTATATTAACTGCTAGTGTAACTACTGGTTAATATTCAATAGATAAGTTCTCTGTAATTGCACCTTAAGTGCCTTAAAAACTTGTCTTGAAACTAGCTCTCTTGAATATAACACTAATTCTTTTTATTAAGAGTTATTTACATTAGGTGGTGAACTTATTATACATCAAGTTGACAATGCACTGTAGAATTGTATGCCTGAAACCTATGTAATCCTTGCTAACAGATGTCACCCCAATAAGTCTAATAATAAAAATGAATTCAAAAGAAAAAAAAGAATTATTTATTATTTATTGAGTTTGTACTATGTGCCAAGAACAGCACTAGGAGTTGGTGATACAGTAGTGAGTAAAACAAGTGTCCCTGTCCTTAGTATGCTAATGACCTACTGCAGAGACAGGCAATAATCTAATAATTATACAATTAAATATATAAATAAAATGTTAATTAGTGTCAAAAGAGAGATGGTATGCTTGTCATACAAGGATTTGACCACTCTTAGTTTAAGGGGAGGAATGGGTGAGTGGTCACAAAGGAGGCCTTTTTGAGAAGACTTAGAATAAATAAAGTAAAACTAAGGCAGAAGTCAACTTCAGCTGAAGAGGACAATTTGTGTACAGCCTATGTTGCAGCAGGGAGCATTGTATTTTCCAGGAGCTGAAACAAAAGCTGTGGTAGCTGGAACCAGACATCATGGGGGAGCATACAGTGACATAGGCATGCAGAGATGTGCAGGGGTAAGCCCACTCAGCAGTGTCAAGCTTTGTGGTTTTCACCCTGAGGATAGTGAGAAGACATTGACGGAATTAAGCAGGCAAATGATATGATCAATTTTTCATTTGTGAAAGAAAATCCTTGGCTTGGTGTGGGTGAGACTGTGAAGAAGCAAGAGCTGTGGAGATCAGGTAGGACATCAGTTCCCAAGCATGATACACATGCCCTGGGGTTACATGCTGGGCCATTCAAAGGTATGCAAAAAATAACCAGTAATAGTGATAAAACAAATAAAGTTAAAAAAATGCAAAATGTTATTTATGGAACAATAAATGGTAAGTTTGAATCATCGTTCATGGGTACATTTCAAAATTAGATCACATTAGCAAATGATGATTGGTGAAGGCGTGGCTATGAACCCTTCCCCCAAACCACTCTTCTACTAATCATTATATACAGTTTCAGAATAATCCATTTTCGACGTTTCTAGAACTTCCCAAAACATAAATACATCCATAGCCAGACTTTGATCAGTTTGGTTATTGACTGAGTAAAAGTAAGTGCATTATTTTTAACTGTGATTCTTTTCAAATAGTTTTTTTCTTTAATGTTTAAATAGTTGATCATTATTATCAATAGTTAACAGTGTTATGAATATTTTAAAATTAAATCTGTGGTTTATACTTTTAGTACAGTAATTTTTCTTTCCTAACTTATTATCTCATTTCCACTATTTTACATTAAGATAGACACTGAACAAAAGTGTCAGTATTTAAAAACAGCTATTTTTAAAAACCAGGGGTACAATCTACAGAAATGGGTTTTAAAAGGGTACACAAGTGGAAAAGGGTTGGGAACCACTGAATTAGGAGATTACTGCAGGAAACAATCATGCAGGCAAGAGATGTGAGGACGAGATTTTCAGGGCAACTTTTAGCAGACTTTTCCATATACTTTTCAAAAATTGTGTGCTTAAAAGTGAGACAATGATTTATATACTCGAAAACTAAAGCCAAGCTATATTTACCCATCCCTCTACTCATACATTTATGTTCCCGCTTTTTAATTCTATGCTGAGCTCTTTCACATTTCTGCAAGGTTGATTCTCTCTCCTTGATTGGAGTTTTGAAAATCTGATGCATCCTCTTCTGGGGAATGTTCTTCCTTGCCCTTTTTTTTGTACACGGTCTGGCTAAATTCTGATATTCTTTGGCCTTAGTAAATATCTGTTTCTCCAGAAAGTTTTAAATTGGCTCCTAAAATCCAGGATAGCTGTGCTCATAGTGGCTGCCATTGCACCAGATAGCCACGGCCCTTAATTAATTATTGTTGCTCATGTAATTCTGTTTCTCTCATTCAACTATAAGTGCCTTGAAGGCAGGAGCTGTGTGTAGTATATCACCATTTTATATTATGTATCATCATGGAAATTGAAAGAGTATTTAGCAGTTAAATAAATGCATTAAAATATAACATTTGATAAGACTAAATCCACTTTTATCTTTACAAACCTTTTTTTCTTTTTTAGGGTGATAATGAGTGTTGGTTTGTTATTTTGTGATGGTGGGGAGAACATCTAATTTATTTCAAATTTGTGTCTGCTTTGCTAGTGATTATCCATTACCCCTCCTTTACAATGAATGCTTTAGAGAGCAGACTCTGTTATGGTCCTGCAGTTAATTGAAGAGGATATTTCATTTCTGTACCTTTGGGTGAGGGAGGAGAAAGGAGAGGTGGGAAGGAATGACCTATTTGGAAATAAATGTTGGAAGTTCACTGCTATAGAGTCCCCAGAGTTCTTTCTATTGGAGTGAGATAGATTACATTCCTATAAGTTTTCTCTTAAAAATATGAGAAACCAGTCTGTTCTTTTTATTGTTACAAAAGCTAACACAACAATAGTAAATAAATATTTATAAGACATCAGAGAAATAGACTACAATATTTTAGTTACCCATTAAAGCATATTCTTTGCCTGGGGAAATCCATGAGCAGCATCAGGAAATCATTAATTCAATGGCTAAACTAAGAGTGTTGCTCCAATTTCTTTTCCTAACTGCCAGGAAAAATTCATAACAGCTTTTTGTGGTGCATTAATGCAATCTTAATTAAATATGCACAGGGCTGTCCAGAAAAAATTCAGCCATAAATGCCTCTATTTTGCATATGACATGGTTGGATACTTTCCAGATAGCCCTGGTATATTTATATTGCTGATAATATTTTAGTTCACATTAATTCATTTAGCTTTTACCACAATAAATAAATGACCAGTAGGTCACTATTGTACACCAATATTCAATTTTGTACTTAAGCAATTTACCTGATCAAGTCAATATAATCAATCTCACACTGGTGTGTTACAGACTCAAAGCAATAGGAGAGAAGGGCAGAGCCAGGAAAGCTCAAGAGAGAAAGAAAAGTCAAGTCCCACATAGTGATATAAAGAATTAATTCGTAGCACTGCTCTTTTCTCCCAGGAAATAAAGGTCTCTTCCCACTGCCAGTTAAATCCAAACATTCCAGGAGGGAAAAATTTTTACAGTATGATAATCCTCTTAAATATGATAAAAATAGGAAACCTATACAGAAAACCAGCTACATAATATGGGTTTACTGTAGGTTAGATCTGCCTTTTCTAGTATTTTATATAAATGAAATTATGCAATATACAGTCTTTTGTGTCTAGTTTCATCTATTGAGCATAGTGTTTTTGAGGTAAAGTAACAGCTTCTCTTTAATTATTGATATTAACAATGTGTTTTATGTTTTTATTTTGATTAGTCTAGTTAGATTAGTCTAGAAGTTTTCCTATTACATTGATTTTCTCTCTTCTTTTTATTATTTCCTGTCTTATACTTAATTTGATTTAATTTTCTTTTCTTTTTCTAGATTCTTAAGATGGAAGGATTACTGATGCAAGACCTTTCTTTATTTTAAAATAAGCATTTAAAGCTTTACATTTTCTCTCAACCTATTTTAACTACATTCCATAATTTTGATTTGTGAAATCTTCATTTTCATTTAATCCAAAATATAACTAGTTCCTCTGCCTTATTATCAGTGTTTAAAGCTTGCAATTTTTTATATCACTTATTAACCTATATGCATCTTTATGTCTAAAATAGATTACCTATAGACATTATTCTGATACTCTCTGCCTGTCCATTGGAGTGCTTATATATGGTTTATATTGAATATAAGTAACGATATGATTGAGTTTAAATCTACCTTATAGTTACTTATTTCCTATTTGTCTTCTTCTTTTTTTTTTCTTTCCCTGCTTTCTTTTAGATTAGCTAAATTTTTAGTATTCTATTTTACGTCCACTATTGAGTTACTAACAACTCATCTTCATTTAAATTTTTCAGTGGCTGCTTTAGAGTTTAAAATATGCATCTTTAATTGATCATAGTGGGAGGCAATATTTTTATTTCATTTTACAGATGAAATAACTGGAGGCATAGAGAGCTTTATATACTTGCCCAAGGTTATACAGCTTGCAAGAGGCCACACACACAGGCATATTTGTGTATGTATATATATACACACAAATGGAAACAGAGTTTAGCCTAGATGAAGTAGTTCATGTGAAGAATAGCAACTGAGCAAAGGGAGAGTGAGAAAATGTGTAGTAAAGATAGGAGAAATAGACTAGACTCTAAATCTCTTTAACAGCAAATGAATTAATTCATGACGAAAAAAAAAGATAGGGTTTTATAAACTGTGATGACAGTGAAGAAAAGAAGAAATAATTTCCTTAAACACTTCCCTATATTTATAGAAACTAGTTGGGACTAATTTAGTTTGTATATTCAAATGTTTTAATTCTAAATTATTTCAGTTATGTATGTATATATGTATGTATGTATGTATATATTGATATGTTTGTATGTGCTATAGTATTTAAAATTCTAGTCTTTTTTAAGTTATGAACATATTATCATCTCTATATGCTTGAGCTAAAGTTCTTTAGCCCATTATTCTCATAGTTAACATCATAAATATTTAATCCATAAAAGATATCATCCTCAGAAAATGACACTTAATATAAGAAGGTATTCCTATGGTTTTTTTTTTCTATTTAACTATATCTGATTTGGACCTATTTTTATAACTCTTAAAAGAAAAACATGGAATGGTACAGCCGTATTACGAATGTGGAAGTACAGGCTAACCACCTACATAGAAAACATTTTTAGTACCTCATCTAGTTTATGCAGAAATGAAGGCTCACTGTAGAAAAAAAAATAGATGGAAAGAAATATATATTTTGTTCAAGTCCCTTATTGCCTCCTTTCTACTGGTTCAGTTTCATCACTGATCTTCCTCAATATTTACTAATAATGTTCTTTTTCCTCTGACTCAACCTGTGCACAGCCATTTGCTTTACCTTGTGACCTTTTTAACTATTTGCTCAAAATTTTCCAGTAGCTTATCCACTAAGCAAATAACAAAATTGCTAGCATAGCATTAACAGTCTTCATAGTCTGATTCTTAATTTTCTCTCCAGAATTCTCTCTCAATATTCTCTTATATCAACATCATATAACAATGTAAATCTAATGATTTTTGCCACTTTAAACATATATTGTTTTCCTGCAAGCCCAAATTGAACATGCCATTCTCCCTACTTGTAAATCTCTTTTAATGCCAACATCTAAATTCCTACCTATATTCTTCAAGACTGTAAGATTTCTCCAACGAATTCTTTCACAAATGATCCCTTAGCATTTTGATCTACTCTCTCAGTTAGTTTAAATAATTAGTAGAACCATCTGAAGCCCTTATGGCCTCAGTTTGTGTAGATTGTATAGCTTATTATTCTCCCAGTGATTTACACGTTTTTTGTTTCTCTTGCTTTGTAAGTTTTAAATTCTTTGAAAAAGGAACTGAATTCATTTTATCTTTAGCTCAGAATAGTACCTCTTGTAAAGTGGTTGTGAAGAAATTTTATTTAAAAGAGTGAATAAAATAAATCCAGGATTTATGGAATAAACAATCCTAAGAGATGTTTATGATGTCAAAAGGTGAGAGGATTTGAAGACATCAGGACAATTCTGGTTTTCCATCTATTGGCTTCCAGACCACTGTAGAATAACAGCCACCTCCATTTGTATGTTAATATAGACAATATGACAACTATTAAGTTATTGTTTCTCAGTTTCAACCCCACCTTTCTACATTGGGACCGTTGGTTCCACGAAATACCTTTCAGAGTTGCCAATTCATTTATCTTCGATGTTGCCAATAGAGGGAGCTAGAGGGAGGCTGCAAGCCTGGCGGAGAAGAAGAAGCCCGATCTTCCTGTGGGTTTCCTGTGAGCTTCCCATTTACTATGGTTCAGGTAGGCCTCACTTCAGCAAGGCTCATGCACCCTAGTAGTGATAATTTTGTCCTGTGACAGCAGCTGTTGACGTTTTTCCAACATTTATACAACGAGCCCTCCTGGTTCCCTCAGTGACACAAGCTCCTGCTGAGCAGGACTGTTTCAGTGACATGGGCCTCTCTTCCAGGTGCCTGAGCTTTAATAATTTTAACCTATTTCCTTACTTCACTACCCTTAGAGGTAGTAGCTGTTTTCTGAAACTGCAACTTCCGTGATATCTTAGAATTCTCTTTTTACTATTTCAGTCACCTAGTATTCCAATGCAAAAGGAAAGAAGACTTTTTCTACAAAAAAAAAATGAACTACAGATGTCACCCCAATAAATCTAACAATAAAAATAAATTAAAAAAAAATGAAGAACCAATCTGAAAGTTTTACCCAGAATGAATTCAGCAAATTGAGATCCAGAATTGTCAACTAAAATTTTAAACCTCTCTGCAGTCAAGTGTATTCTTGAGCACTGATGAATCCAAGTTTTTAAGCACAAATTCAGTTATGTGATTTTGGAAGTACAGCTCTGGGCAATATTACAGTGACAGGATGACTGCATTAAATGCTGACAGTGTTTTCCCAGAAGCTCTGCTCTAGGCTGTTTATGGAATGAATCTAAGAGCCCAGTCTGGAGAGGAGTTAAAGATACTGATGCTAGGGAAATGGATTATAAAACCAAGGAATGGAAATGCCTATTTTTTTAATTCACAAGATTACATCTAACAAATTCATATTAATAAACTTTTAAGAATTAAGTGTTTAAGAGATTAAGTATTTTGAGAAGTATTGAAATGAAAGGACATTGATTATACAAATTTGTAAAGTGTTTATTTAGCATGAATATATATTTTATAATTCCTTATGCTGAGGAAAGCATCTCAAAATTCCAAACAAATGTTGTTTTCTGTCACTTACATAAAATAATTTAAATATGACTGACTTAATGAAAATTGGTTTGCATATATATCCTTAGAGATGGAATACATTTCAATTTGCAAGTTTCATTTTCATAGACAAATATCTAAGTACATTGCAGTTTAATGATACTTACATGTCTTTATATGGTGTATAGTGGAGGGGAAGATCATTTTTCCTCTATTTTTCTAATTTTTTTCTTTAACTTTATAATTAAAATGGCATAAGATAAATCAACAGGAGAAAAACAGTCAAACTTAATTTTGTACATAGGGGGACACCAAAGATAGGAGGATTAAAAAAGTGACCAAAGTAGGCTGTTTCTATATCCTTTAGACAAAGAAACAATTAGTGAAGTCTTGACAAAACAACGGGGTTTTTGCTTAGGGTAGTAAATTAATGAAGAAATAAGATTTGTTTACACAGCTTTCTCAGCCTTGAATTTTCTCTCTCTGGCAATAAGGATGTCTTCTACTCTCCTGGTATAGGGAGGATATCTTGACATGTACCCTGCTTTCAGGGGTACAAAGGAGGGTCAGATTGTTCTTGCACAGCTGTTCCTTAAATAACTTTAATTTAAAATATTCAACATGTTAAAGTGGCATATTTTGGGTGGCATATTTTGCTCTCCTCAATAGTATACATTTATGCATATAATTTTTTAAAATCAAAATTTTAAACTGTCTAGGCATAATTAATATGTAACAAATGCAATAAGCTTTTTGTAAAGAGGATGTGTTTCTAACTATAAACTATTTTTAAATTACAAAATATTAGAGTAAATAATGTACACTGAGAACTCACCCTGTTTTATTAAATCTTAACAGTTTGCTATGTTTAATTTTGAAATTTTAGAGTAAATAATTGCCGATTTAGTTAAAGGATCTTGCATGCCCCCAGAATTCATTTTCAAATTTCATTTCTAAGGTAACTATAAAGTGATTTTGATGTTTTTCTTTTATATGTGTGCTTTTATACTATTCCTTTATGTATATGTATACTAAAAATATGGATAATTCTTTAGCAACTTTTCAAATATTATACAAGCTATATCATACATTATATTCATATATCATTCTGCAACATCATTTTTGCTCAAAATTAAATTTATAAGATTTATATATGCTGATATATGGCAGCTCTAGTTCATTCATTGTAACTGATTTCAAGTGTTTAATTTTCAGCATGTCACAATTTGCTTATCCATTCTTCTGTAATTGACATGAAAGTTATTTCCAATATTTTCTTAAAGAAAATGCTGGAATGAACATTCTAGTGCACATCTCCTTGTGCTATGATCATGTTTAAGTTAGCTTAGGTAGACAGCTGGAAGTGGGACACTTTGGGTCAAATATTACACACATCTTCAACCATACTAGATACTGTCAACACAAGGCTTGTACCACTGAACACTCCTTCCTGCAGGACAGTTTCTCCAGTTTCTCATCAATATAGGTTGACTCCTTAATTTGTACCTACATGATAAATATTTAATAATGTCTCATTGTTTTTTATGTATATCCTTTTTTATTAGTTATATTGAAACTCTTCAGGTGTTTGTTGGCCACATGGTTTTTCTTTTCTGAAAATTACCTTTTAAAATCTGTTACCTAATTCTCTACTGAGTGGTTTTATATATTACAGATAGTAATACTCTGTCTTTATATACACTTGGAAAATTTTTCCTCAAATTGAGTTTTGTGTTTTAACTTTATTCCTGGTGTCTTAAGTTGAAATTAAAAGTTTCATTTTTAAAGTGGTCAAATTCAGCAACCTTTTATTTTATGTCTTGTTCTTTTTGTATTTGGTTAAAAAAAAAAGTGTTATCTCCCGAAGTCATATATATTTGCCTCTATTTTCTTCTAAATTTGATTCTTTTTTTACTTTTGGTTTTATATACATCTGAAATTTTAATTTAGGAAATAGTATGAATAAAAATGAAATTTTATCTCATATTTATAATCAATTTTAGCACCTTTCATTTAATAATCTTTTCTCCCCAATTTGTAACACTATCTCTATTATATACTAAATTTCCATGTGTGTATAGATAGATAGATTTACATGTACATGTTTTTTGTTCCTTTGGTCTGTCTCTTTTCATATCAGTATTATACAGACTTAATTACAGTAACTTTATAAGTTTTAAAATTTGGTACAACATGTTTTCATAAGCAGTACAACTTGCAAGTGCTGCTAGAAAAATAAAGGCTTGATTTTTAAGAAACACTTATTTATTCACTTTGCCTCCAATTAAGTCCATATCTATTTTAATTAACCATTTCTTCTTATCGTTCAGTGTATATGAAATCTGCCTGCACTGCAAATTGTGGTTGCTAATACAACAAGGAGATGTTTGGCTTAGAAATGTATTATCCAGTTGGCATATTTCTATTTAGTAAATTTGTTGGCAAAGTCGCTGATGGTTATTACTTGGAAATGTATACCTACATATAAAAATATATGCATATATGCACATATATAAGCATATATGTATACATATGCTTGCATATATACATTAGGGTGTGTGAGTGTGTGTATGTGTGTTTGTATGTGCATGCACCTCTGAGGTTAGTACTTCAATAATTACATCATATCTATTCCTAAGGGTTGAGGGAGTGTTTCATCACAGATCACCTATACATAACCATGTCAAATATGGAATTTTGAATACTGCTTTTATTCTGGATAAACTATTTTCTATTATATTTGAGAAGAAGACAGTATAATAATTGATAGATTAACAGAACTTCTGACAGGGTTTTAATTCATATTTAGAAACAAAAAATGAAAATATTATTACATAAAAAATAAAACATTATTACATAAAAAAAGAATAAAGTCACTTACATAGTTGCAAGAAACCTGGCTTTTTATGACTTTAGGTCGAATCCTTCTAGTCAATGAATTTCTTTGAGTCTTGTGAATAAGTCTCTTTAGTTATATTCACTTAAATTTGTAGACAAAAGTGACAACGAATTTATTTATTAAGGGGCTAAATGTCCTTTAAACTCATTGGCATTTGAACTCTATGACTTTTACTGGGAACTCACTTTCACCCTTAATAACATAAGTTTTAACACCTAGACAAAATTCAAAACATAATTTTTTGTATTCAGTTCATCAATCAGTAATAAATAAGTTAACAATTTACATCTTAATATTTTATATTGTATATGTTTTATTTTAATTATATATTAACCATCATCTGGGTGTCACGTTTTGTTCTAGATACAAGAGAATAAATTTTAGACTCTGTGTTCAAGAATTTCATGAACACTGACTTTGATAGATGAATTTATAATAGTAACCATTTACTTGTTGTCTCTTGTGTACCCAAAACTCTGTTTAAAATGTTTCCAATGTTTCTCTTTCTGGAATGTCTCTAATCCTATAAGTATTTTGTCTTATCATACCAATGAGGAAACTAAAGCATATGTAGTCTAAATTGGCTCCCAACATATTTTATAATCATGCCTTATTATGTGAAAAAGTTATTTTATAATCTGAGTATTTTATAACAAAAACTTATTATATGAGAAGAATTTTCAGTTGATTCTTTTTCTTTGTGCTTACTTATTTTATTTTTAAGGTCAATAGTCATGTTTAATAAATATTTAAGAACATTGTGCATGATGTTTCATGCCAATTTTTAAATTATTTTTAATTTTTTATTATTAGTTTCAGGTGTGCAACATAACATATTGATTAGACATTTATACACCTCACTAAGTGATAACCCCGATAAGTCTACTACCCATTGAATACTGTACATAGCCATTAGAATATTATTGTCTACATTGACCACTCATACCCATGATTATTTTTTAAATTATAGTTGACATTCAAAATTATTTTTATTAGTTTCAGGTGTACAGTCTAGTGTTTAGACATTCTATAATTTATAAAGATACCACAATAAATCCAGTATGCATCTGACATCACACAGTTTCCACAATATTATTGACTCTACTCCCCATATTGTACCCAACATACCAATGACTTTTCTGCAACCACCAATCTGCACTTTCTAATTCCCCCACCATTCCCACCCAGTCCCCCAACCACTCCACCATCTAGGAACTACCAGTCTGTTCACTGTATCTATGAGTCTGTTTCTATTTTGTTTGTTTGTTTATTTTGTTATCTAGATTCCATATATAAGTGAGATAATATGGTATTTTTCTTTCTCAGTCTGATTTATTTTACTTAGTATAGTATCCTCTAGGTCCATCCATTTTGATGCAAATGGTAATATTTCATTTTTATGACAGAGTAATATTCCATTGCAGATGTATATATGTATGTATGTATGTGTGTGTGTGTATGTGTGTGTGTGTGTGTATGTGTGTGTGTGTCTAATCACATCTTGTTTATCCAACTGTCTATTGATGGATATTTTGGTTGTTTCCATATCTTGACTATTATAAACAAAGTCACAGTAAAAATAGGGGTGCATATATTTTTTTCAGATTAGTGTTTTAGATACTATTGGATAAATATCCAAGGAGGAGAATTGCTGGATCATAAGGTAGTTCTATTTTTAATTTTTTAACAAAACTCCATAATGTTTTTCATAGTGGCTGCACCAATTTGCAATCCCACCAACAGTGCACAAGGATTGCCTGTCTCCACATCCTTGCCAACACTGGTGGTTTGTTGATTTATTGATGATGACCATTTTGACAAGTGTGATCTTACTGTGGTTTTTATTTGTATTTCTCTGATGATGGGCAACTGAGCATCTTTTCATACGTCTATTTTCCATCTGAATGTCCTCTTTGGAGAAATGTCTTTTTAAGTCCTCTGCCCATTTATTAATTGAATTGTTGGTTTGTTTAATGTTGAACTGCATAAGTTTTCATAGATTTTGAATATTAATCCCTTATCAGATGTATAATTGGTGAATATCTTCTCCCATTCAGTAGGATGTCTTTTTCTTTTGTTGATGGTTTCCTTTGCTATGCAAAAACTTTTTAGTTTGAAGCAGTCCCATTCGTTTATTTTTTTCTTTTGTTCCCCTTGCCTGAGAAAATATATCAGACATCACTAAGAATGATGTCTGAGGGTTTACTGTTTACATTTTCTTTTAGAAGTTTTATGGTTTTTGGTCTTACATTTACATCTTTAGTCCATTTTTAGTTTATTCTTTTATATGGTGTAAGATGGTGGTCCAGTTTAATTCTTTTTAATGTATTTTTCCAGTTTTTCCAGGACCATTTATTGAATAGACTGTCTTAATCTCAGTGTATATTCTTGCTTCCTCTGTCATAGATTAAATGACCAGATAGGCATGGATTTATTTCTGGGCTTTCTATTTTGTCCCATGAATCTATATATTTGCTTTTATGCCAATACCATGTTCTTTTGATTACTATAGCCTTGTTGTATAGTTTGATATCAGGTAGCATGGTAACTTCAGCTTTGTTGTGTTTTCTCAAGATTGCATGGCTATACTGGGTCTTTTATTGCCTCATATAAATTTTAGGATTATTTGTTCTAGTTCTGCAAAAAATGCCATTCGTACTTTGATAGGGATTGCACTGAATTTATAGATTGCTTTGGGTAGTATAGATATTTTGACTCTAAGAATTTTTCATTTCCATGAGTATGGTATATGCTTCCATTTGTTTGTATCTTCTTTAATTTCTCTTTTTATTGTATTATAATATTTTGAGTACAGGTCTTTTACTTTCTTGGTTAAATTTATACCTAGGTATTTTATTTTTTGATGCAATTATGAGATTTTCTTAATTTCTATTTTTGTTAGTTTGTTATTGGTGTATAAAATGCAACCAATTTCTGCATGTCAATTTTGTACCCTGTTAATTTACTCAATTAATTTGTCAGCTTTTACAGTTTTTGGTGGAATCTTTGGTGTTCTCTATATATAGCATCATGCCATCTAAAAATAATGACAGTTTTACTTCTTTCTTTCCCATTTGGATGCTCCCACTTTTTTTCTTGCCTGATTTTCTTATGTGGCTAGGACTTCCAATACTATAGTGAATAAAAGTGGTGAAGGTAGACATCCTTTTTTTGTTTCTGATCTTAAGGTGAATTGTTTTATCTTCTCCCCATTGAATATAATGTTAGCTGTGGGTTTTTCATATAGACCTTTATTATGTTGAGATATGTTTCCTCTATTCTCAATTTGCTTAGAGTTTTTATCATAAATGGATGCTGGATTTTGTCAAACCCTTTTTCTGCATCTACTGATTAGATTTTTATTTTTCATTTTGTTTATGTGGTGTACTACATTGATTTATTTGTGGATATTGAACCAAACTTGCATCTCAGGGGTAAATCCCATTTGATCATGGTGTATGATCTTTTTAATGTATTGCTGAATTTGGTTTGCTAATATTTTGTTGAGGATTTATTAAACTTATGAGGTCTGACAATTAAGTTTACGAACTTGCCAACATAAGCACACAGCACAAACAACTCAGTAATGTTACATATCCTTGCTATGTTAGTCTCATAGCTGTGTTCACGTCAATGTGTGGTGGTGTCTTCTTGAGTGGAATTCATTATTGTTGTGTGTTTTTTGTGTCATCGTGAGAGTGTTAGAGCTTGAATTAGAGCAACAAACAAACATTAAATTTCTTGTTAAACTTGGAAAAAGTGGAAGTGGAATCAGGGACATGTTAGTTCAAGTTTATGGGGATAATGTCATGAAGAAAACATCAATGTACAAGTGGATTAAATGTTTTTCAGAGGGGAGAGAAAGCATCATTGATGAAGAGAGGTCAGGGTGACCAGTAACTAGCATAACTCACGTAAACATTGTGAAAATTGGTTGAATTGTGTGTCAAAATGATTGGGCGACTGTAAGAAGCATAGCAGACCAGGTAAACATTGATAGAGAAACAGGAAGATCTTAGCTAAAAATCTTGCCATGAAAAGTGTGTGTAAAAATGGTCCCAAACAAGCTCACTGATGAAAAAAAGCCAAGGAGAGTTGAAGTTTGCCAAGACCTTTTGGAGAGGCAGGATGATGTTTTGGGCCATATTATCACTGGTGATGAAACATGGGTGTACAAATACCACCCTGAAACAAAGCATCAAAGAGCACAATTGAAGGCAGCCAATTCTCCATGACCAAAAATGTTCTGTCAGTCCAAATCAAGAGTCAAAACAATTTGCTAACGTTTTTTGATGTCTGAGGGATTGTTCATTATGAATTTGCACCAAGTGGACAGTCAACCAGGTTTACTATTTGGAAGTGATGAAAAGGCTTCATGAAAAAGTTAGACAAAAAGGGCTTTGAACTTTTCACCAATAACTTATGGTTCTTGCATCTTGACAATGCACCAGCTCACATAGCACTGTGTATGAGGGAGTTTGGGGCCAGTAAACAAATAAATGTATTGGAACACCCTCTTTATGCACCTGATCTTGCCCTCAATGACATTTTGTACCTGAAGTTAAAGAAAATATTGACAGTAAGACATTTTTATGACATTCAGGACATCAAGGGTAATATGACAACATCTTTGATGATTATTCCAGAAAAAGAGTTCCAAAATTGCTTTGAAGGGTGGACTAAGTACTGGCATCAGTGCATAGCTTCCCAAGAGGAGTATTTTGAAAGTGATCATAGTGATATTCAGCAGTGAGGTATCAGCACTTTTTCTAGGATGAATTCATGAACTTAATTGTCAGAAATATGTTTGTCAAGGATATTGGCCTATACTTTTCATTTTTTTGTAATTTCTTTAGAAAAAGAATAATGGTGGCCTCCATAAAAATAGCTTTGGGAGCCTCCCCTCATCTTGAAATTTTTGAAATAGTTTGAGGAAAATATGTGTTAATTCTTTTTGAACGCTTAGCAAAGTTCACCTGTGAAGCCATGTTGTACAAAACTTTAATTTGTTAGGAGCTTGTTGATTACAGAATCAATTTAATTATTAGTAATTCATCAGTTTAGATTTTCTGTTTGTTATTGATTCAGCTTTGGCAGATTGTATGCTCTAAGAATTTATCAATTTTTTCAGATTATCCAATTTGTTGGTATATAATTGCTCATAGTATTTTCTTAAAATTTTGTGTCCATTGTCACTTCTCTTTCATTTATGATTTTATATATTTGGGTTCTCCTCTTTTTTTCCTAATGAATTGGTTCAAGGTCTGTCAATTTTGTTTATCTTCTCACAGAAGCAGCTTTTGGTTTCATTGATATTTGGTATTTAGGCCTCTATTTTTTTTGACAACACAAAAAAAGAAAACTATAGACCAATATCTCTGATGAACACAGGTGTAAAAATCCTGAACAAAATATTAGCAAATAGAATACAACAATGCATCAAAAAGATTATACAACACGGTCAAGTGGGATTCATCCCAGGAGCACAAGGATGGTTCGACATATGCAAATCAATCAATATAATAACACCACATACACAAAATTAAAGGTAAAAACCATCTGATCACATCAATGATGCAGAAAAAGCATTTGACAAGACACAACATCCATTTATGATGAAAACACAACATCCATTTATGATCAAAACTGAATAAAATGGGTATAGAAGAAAAGTACCTCAACAAAATGAAGGCTATACATGACAAACCATCAGTTAATATCATACTGAATGGGGAAAAACTGAATGAAGCCCATTCCCCTAAAGTCAGGAACAAGACAGGGAGTCCCCTATCACCACTGTTATTCAATATAGCACTGGAAGTATTAGCAAGAGCAATCAAGCAAGAGAAAGGAATAAAGGGTATCCAAATTGGGAGAGAAGTCAAACTATCACTATTTGCAGATGATATGATCCTTAGAAAGTCTTAAAGGTGCTGCCAGAAAACTATTAGAAACAATAAACAAATACAGTAAAGTTGTAGGCTACAAAATCAGTGTACAAAAATCAATTGCATTCATACAAACAATGAATCTCCAGAAAAATAAATGAGAGAATCAATATCTTTTGTAATCACAACAAAAAGAACAAAATACCTGGGAATTAACAAAGAACATAGCCTGTAATTTTAATTCCACTCTGATATTTATTATTTCTTTCATTGTACTCACTTTAAATTTTGTTCTCTTTCCAGTTCACTTAGGTATAAAGTTAAATTGTTTGAGATTTTTGTTTGTTTGTTTCTTGAGGTAGGCTTGCATTGCTCTGAATTTCTTAGGACTGTTTTTTTTTGTGTTCATAGATTTTGGGTCATTGTTTTTTCATTTTTGTTTACCTGAATGTTTCTTTTTTTATTTCTTCTGTGATCCTATGGTTAACCCTTTCATTGTTTAGTAGCTTGTTATTTAGCCTCCACATGATTGTGTGTTTTTTAGTTTTGTTTTTGTAATTGATTTCTAGTTTCACACCACTGGTCAGAGAAGTTGCTTGATATGATTTTAATCTTCTTAAATTTATTGAGTCTTGTTTTGTGATCTAACATGTGGTTGATTTTGGAAAATATTTCATATGCACTTGAAAAGAATTTATATTCTATTGCTTTGGGGTGAAATGCTCTAAAAATATCAGTTAAATCCATCTAGTCCAGTGTGCATTTTCTTGTTGATTCTCTATCTAGAAATCTGTCCATTGTGTCAATGGCATGATAAAGTCCCCTTCATTACTATTGATCTCTGTCTTAATGTCAGTCAATAGTTGCTTTATATATTTAGGTGCTCCTATGTTGGGAACATAGATGTTTACTAGGGTGATGTCCTTTTGTTGAATTGATCTCCTTATCATTATGTAATGTCCTTGTCTCTTATTATAGTCTTCATTTTAAAGTCTATTTTGTCTGATACAATATTGCTACCTCAGTTTTTTTGTTTGTTTGTTTCCTTTTGGGTAAAATATTTTTTTCCATCCCTTTATTTTCAATCTATGTGTGTCTTTCAGTCTGAGATGGGTCTCTTATAGATAACATATGTATGGGTCTTGTTTTCTTATCCATTCAGCTACTCTATGCCTTTTGATGAAATCATTTAATACATTTACATTTAAAGTGATTATTGATAATTACTGCCATGTTATTATTCATATTTTTATCTTCTTTTCTTTATTTATTTTCTCCTTTCTTTTTCTTAAAAAAGTCCCTTTAACATTTCTTATAATACTGGTTTGGTTGTAATGAATATCTTTAGCTTATTTTTTTGTCTGGGAAGCTCTCCTTCAATTTTAAATGATAGCCTTTCTGTGTAGAGTAAGTCTTGGTTGAAAGCCCTTGCTTTTTATCACTTTGAATATTTCCTGCATTCCCTCTGGCCTAAAAAGTTTCTGTTGAAAAATCAGCTGACAGTCTTATGGGAGCTCCCTTATAAGTAGCTAGTAGTCTTTCTCTTGCTGCTTTTAGGTTTTTCTTTGTCTTTAACCTTTGCCATTTTAATTATAATGTGTGTTGGTCCATTTGGATTCAAATTGTTTTGAATTCTGTGCACTTACTTAACTTATACACCTATTTCCTTTGGCAGATTAGAGAAATTGTCAGTCATTATTTCTTCGAATACATTCTCCTTTGCTCTCTCTCTCTTCTCCTCCTGGTACTCCTATGATGTAAATATTGTTACACTAGATGTTGTCCCACAGGTCCTTTCATCTATTTACATTAAAAAAAAACTTTTTTTCTTTTTGCTGTTCTAATTGTCTGTTTTCTGCTACCTTATCATCTAAATTGCTGATTTGATCCTCTGCTTCATATAATCTGCTAATGTATTCATTTCAATTACTGTGTTCATTATTTCTATTTTTAAAATACTTTCTATGTTCTTTATGTATACTATCTCTTGGTTGAAGTACAGTCTCTGTTCCTTAAGCATTTTTGTCACCAATGTTTTAAACTGTGTCTAGTAGGTTGATTGCCTCCATTTCATTTAGTTCTTTTGGAGTTCTCTCTTGTTCTTTTATTTGGAACATGTTACTTTGTTTCCTCATTCTGGCTGCCTCTTATGTTTGCTTCTATGTATTAGGAAGATCTCCTATGTTTCTCAGTCTTTGCTGGATAGCTTTATATAGTAAGTGTTCTGTGTGAGCCAGTGGCACAATTTCTTTGATTACCTGTGCATGTGTTCTAGGAATGTCCCTTGTGTGTGTTGTGTGTATTCTCCTATTGCAGTTAAGTCTTGATTACTTTTGGTGTGTCAGGGGTGGTATAGACTCCCAGGCTGACTGATTGCAAGGACTGGCCATGACCATAACATATGAGCTGCTGTATTAGGGCTGACCCCTCAGAGGGTAATTTTCCCGAGTAAGCTTTTGTGTCAATTTGACCACCCTTTGGGTTTGTCATCTATGGGGCTAATTGGGGTATGATCTGAAGTGGCTTCTAGGTGTATTGTTTGTGATGCTTCTTGGGAGGGGCTCCCATGAAGGCCAATTTTATCCTTGCTTGTGACTGGCCTGAGGCTACCTGATATGAACTACAAAGCTATATGCAATTGGTTGCTGCCTGTTTTAGACCTGGAAGCATGTGGGCATAGCCTCCCTGTGAACCAAAATCAACTGCCATCAGTTTCAGGTCTGGGGAAGCTTAGAAGAAGATCCAGGGTCTGTCTAAGCCTGTTGCTACCTGCTGGCTCTTGTAAGACCCAGGCACTAAAAGAACCTCCTTAGGTAGGTGAGCCAGGCTGTTTGATCTAGTGTTGACAGTGTCCAAAGCAATGCTGTCCAAGTTGGGTGGGGATGGGCTTCAGGGAATCACAGGGATGCCTGGTGTTTTTCACAATTTTAGTGTAGATTCAGTCTTTATACCAATGTTGAGCCTGTGGCCCTGCTACAAAGATGCTCTGAGAACACCATGGCCAGCCACCACTTGCCTCAGACCAGCAGAACCCTGAGATCCACCTAAGAAAGGCTGTAGCATGATCTGGGGCTGACTGCCTGCCCCTAAAATTTCCCAGCCCTCCCTGGGGTGTCCTCTGCTGTACAAGCCTCCTGCAGCTTGCAAGGCAGGTCTGCCCACCCAGGAGGTAAGGGTTCCTAAGCAGATGCTGAACTGGCTGGGTGGGGTTGAGTCCAAGGGAGTTACCAAGGTGGAGTGTGCACATGCATATTTTACCAGACTAGTGAGGTATCAGATTTGGCCCTTTGGGGTGGGCTCAACACAGAAAACATGGAACTCTTTTGTAGGTTATCCATGAAGTGGGTTCCACACAGAGAGAATGGCGGCAGTCCCTCTGCAAGTTTGTCCAAGCCATGGCCCTGGGGCCACATGTGCCCCAGAACAGCTTTGAATGTGAACCAACACAATTTCATAAACTTTCTTAAACATTACAAAAATTAAGCATGGACATATTTTTAGCTCATCGGCTATCATTAGTGTTATTATTGTATTTTGTGTGGCCCAAGACAATTCTTCTTCCAATGTGGCCCAAGGAAGACAAAAGGTTGGCTACCCCCATGTCTAGCACTTTTTCTGAAGCTATAAAACTCAGACTTTCCTTGTATGTCCCTGGAGCCTCTTGAGTTGCCGCTCCTCTGCCAGAGCACAGGGGGAGTGCTTGCAAGGAAGTCAATCTGTTCATGGACCCTTTAAGAGGATCTCTGAGTTTCCAGCCACCTTTCATCTTACCAGGACAAATGGACAGAATCCTTAGTAATTTTCATAACCAGATGTTGTGGGCACTCCTTTTCTATACAAGGCCTCTGGGATGGGGAGCCTGGGATGGGGTTGGGACATCTCACTCTTCACGGGGGACTTCTGCTGCTGAGGTGTCCCTCCTGGTGCTCAACCACCACCTGTAGGTTTGGGGCCAACCTATTTTGCATTTATACCCCTCCTACCAGTCTCAATGTGGCCTCTTTTTTATAACCTTAGTTATAAGGATTATGTTAGTTTTTAGGTGTTTCTCAAGGTTGATTATTTTATATTTCAGTTTAAATTTTAATGTGATCATGGAATGCAGCAGACATAATGTTTAACTATTCTGACATTTTGGGCCTTTCTCTCATTTGATTCTTTAACAGAGATGTTTTCTAGAACCCAATGCCACAGAAACAGCCTTCCAGCTACTAAACGTTAGTACTATTAAGTGGTAGAACCAGCGATACGGCAAAATGATGGTTTTTTCCTAAGCTTCAAAATGCTCCTACATAGAATACTAGATAGGAATGTGAGAGCTGAAATGTGTAGCTGTAAAGGGATATTGATGTTAGAAAAGTTTTCACAGAGAAAGATGTGCCTGAACTGAATCTTGACAAATGGCTCATCGAATGGAAATCAGCACCCTCACCAGCAATCAGAAAGGCTGACGAGGCATCCAGAGCAGAGAGCTTTACTCGTGCATAGACCTGGAGTCCTGATGGTTAATGTCACATTGGGACTCTATACTTGTATGGCAGAACCCCTCTCTAACAGCATGCTTTGATGCCCATGGACTTCAAAAATAACCCAGCTATTTTTCTAAAAACTCAGAAGCCCTGCTTCTTTTATAACATAAAAATATCAAAATCTTCAGTGACACTATTGTACACAAAATTGGTAGTTTCTGAGCTTCTCAATAGCTTTCATTTTATTCTCCTTGCCCAAAGAAAAGCTCCAGAGCATCATCATCACAACAGTAAAAAATGTAGGATCAACAAGCAATAATATCTAATAAAAAATCCAGAGGAAAAATTAATAAATGTATATTTTTTACTCTCCCACCTTGTTTAACAGCCAAACTAATATACTCCCAAATGTTCTAAATATTTAGCCACAACAATTCTGCTGATTTAGGAGGCCAGATAAGGAGAGAGACCAACTGAAGACAAATCATACCACTAAACATTATGGTATAGTGATATTCTCTGTGTGTCCATAATTTGAAATGGTTTTTACACATCTTTGCTGTCAGGTTGAACACTGGCAGATGTCTGTAGCCACTATTTTGTAAGTGAATGATATTCCATATTAAGGGCTATCTGCAGGGAGTCAATTCAAACAATTGAGATGAATGACTTGGGCTAGAAATGAACTTCTAAATACTTCACCAGCAGAACCAAAAAATAATTCTTAGGGAAACAAACAGAACAAACTTTTTTCCTTATGGAGTCCATAAACAGTGCATTAAGTAACTAACTATAGTATGTTATCAACCTTGGAAATTTATTTTATTATAAGATGCTCAAATAAAACTAACAGTTAAAACTCAAAGGCTATTTGAAAAAATATTTTCAAAAGCTGAAGCTTGCTATTCCTCAAATTAACACAATGAAACATAAATGCTATGACTGTCTTATATTGTTTAAATGTAGAAAATGTTCTGAGGTTGTCCTTGGCAAGATGACACAGTTTAACTAACATGGTCATTCATAGTACAAATAAAATGGGGTAAACAAAATAGGAAGCTAGAAAGTATAATATAAATAAAAGTATAGCACCATGTGGTTTTTTTCGGTATCAGTGTGAAATTGGATCAAATTTAGAGGACATGAGAAATGATATTTCTGTGTCAAACAATCAGGATAATTTCTTATTATCATAACTTTCTTTTATGATATGTTGTTAAAAGAGTACTTTTGTTTGATTAAAAAAATCTTGATATATCAGAAAACATTTTCCAGTTCACTATTTATACACAATAAAAATTGTTTTTCTTTTTTCAACATACAAAATAGCATTACATAAAGATAATTTTCAGTTGACTTTTTAAAAGAAATGTTTCCTAAAATTTAACACCAAAAATAAAAATCAAGTATATGACCCAAGATTTAAAGATGATGTAAGTTTTTGTGGTGATCATTACAAAATATATGCAAATATTAAATCATTGTGCTGTGTCCTTGAAAGTAATATAATGATATATAGCAATTATACTTTAATTTTTAAAAAATTGAGAGATATCCTATAAAAACAAACAAAATCCTGGTCTAAAATCTGGAAAAACAAAGAAAGGCTGAGAATTTTCCAGTTAGAAGAGTAAAGAGACATGAGAACTGAATGAAATTCATGATTCTCTAGTAGATGTTGTACTAATAATATATATATATATATAGATAATGTTATAAAACATAATATTGGGTAAATTAATCAAATTAAAATTAGAACTCTGGACTAGATAAAATTATATAGCAATGTTATATGTCCTAGAATGGATAACTAAACTATAATTATGTATACAATTATTCTTACTTATAGGAAAACTACATGAAATATGAAAAAGTAAAGAATTATGATGTCTGCAATTTATTCTTAACTGTTGCAGAAAGAAAAGATAAGCTGAACATACCTTTAAAAGAAACAGTATTATTAATGCTTTCATCTACTTTTCCAACTCATTTTTGTCAATATATTACTTATTTACACATTATTAAGTATTAACCTCTCTACATACAAAAGATTTAAAGTACTTAAAACATTCAGTAAATATAACAAAATAGAAAAAGTTTTTTAAAAAATCAGGAAAATACTATTTAGTTAGTTACACAAATTAAAAAAAACAAAAATTGGTTTTTACTTAGATTTGTAAAGCCAAGAAGAGAAAATATTCAGAGTCAGAGTAAATAAAAGTCATATGAAGGAGTCAGTTTGAGAGATAAGATAAAAGATTCCATTATAGGAATGTCATCTGTCAGTGTAAATGTCTGTTTCCAATTAGAAATTTGTATCTCAAACTTAGGGAAACCGAAAGCCAGAGATACTAAGCTCAGAATCATCTTCAGAAAGGAGTGATTGAGATCATAAAACTAATTGGAGTTTCTGAGAACCACACAGGGGAAAAATAATGTCAGTGAACTAAAGATACAAACTTGGATCTACCTATATTTGCGGGGCTTGAGGAAGAATAGGAGTCAAGTCAATCAAGGGAAAGAGAAGGTCTAGGAGAGAGAAAAAGAACACCAGGAGACAGCAGGGGCATCAAACCCAAAGTTGGAGAGAATTTTAAGCACAGAGCCTAACACTTAGAAGGTCTCCATTTTGATTTAACACTCTTTTTTTCATGATCTTTTGTCATAAATTTTAGAAAAGGGGCCCCACATTTTTATTTTGTACTAGACCTCTCAAATTAGGTAGCTGGCCCTGGTTTCATAAAGGAAAGTTGGAATAACTTCCTAGCCAGCGTGGAGATGGGTTAATAAATGTCTCCCAGGATTCTCATTAAAATACCTGTGACTATATGAAAAGAGACATAAAACTGGCAACAATGCCACAAACTAATAAAGAGAAAAGGCCACATGCCAAAAATCTTGGCAGACATTCAATTATCTGCCTCCTTGATGAAGATGGCTGGAAAAGCATATTTTGGACAATATACCTAAAATTGCATGCCCAGAATCACAGTCAGGCAGATGACCACAAAAAAATACATAGATGGGGATGGGGGGTGAACATTTTGATTCATTGACACTTTTTAGTACCTAACCTTGATGTAGAAGGACTGCCAAAATCAGATAAAACAGGCTGTCCTTCCCTAAATATTTAGAAACTATCTTTGAAATAAGTCAAAGCCAGAGTTTCACACCTGAGTCAGCCGGTTCTTCTCAACCACTGTATGCATTCAGAAAGTACTCTTGAGAATGGCCTGCGCAGGAAGTAGAAATTGGCACGAGAAATTACACTTAGAACATCTCTCCTGGTACACTTCAGAATGCTATGTTGCTTAAAGAAACCAGCACAGATAAGGGTAAAGATAGTTGGCAGTGAACAATGCATACGGCTGGTGAAAGGGGTATTTTAGAAACAAAGAAAGGCTGCAAGCTACCTATGCATCTCTAACTCACACAGACAGCCCTAACCATTGAAGTAGAAAAAACAGAGGCTTGTTAGGCATAACAAATTTAGAAAAGTCTGTCCTAGATGATAGAGAACAGTGGACCCTACCTGACCACAAGCGGTCCAAGGACACTATGTATCCTGTTGTTGAAAAACAAAACTGTAGGAATTTCTGTCATTTATGGCTGAATAAATAATCAAAAATGATATGTGGGAAATTTGGATTTATTGACAAAGCCAACAAAAAACTTTATGTTCCAGGTTGTGCTTTGCTAAATTGAAAAGGTGTTTTATTAAAATCTGGTACAACTAAGACAATAGTATTAATTAAGGACCTGGGCATTAAGAGCTGAGAGAAAAATAAAAAGTTCCCCTTTCAAGATTGTTTTGCCCATCTCTATGCATCTAAAATTTACCAATGCTTTAAAGTTGGTTTAAATTTCACTCTTTTTTGAAGTTGATTTTGACTAATTCTATTGACTTAATTCTCTTTTCTCTGAATTCTCATCAGCTACACTGGCATTTATCATTTAACATGTGATTATATTTTATCACATGGATTGGGCTATTACTCATAATTATATGTTTTCTTTCCTTGCTATGACAGTCAACTTCTTGAGAGTAGAATTCATATTTTTGTATCCCCTCCTCATCAATACTCCAAATTCATCCAGAGAGGTAGACATATGAAAAAGTATAAGAGTTGGAAGGGAAAACGGAAAAGGCTAAATTTAGGAAAGAAAGTAAGAGGTGAAAGAAAGATGGATTTAGAGAGAGGAACTTTTAGCTTAGATAATTTTGTAATTATATATATTTGTAATTTCAGAGGCAAGCACATGATTAACTTTCTTAATAAGCATGCAATAACATCTCACATACAAAAAATGTAAGTGCCCCTTGGATAGGGCTTTTTTATATTTCACCACTGCCTCCCAGTACTTAATACACTGTCTGGCACAGGGTAGATGCTCAACATTTATTGAATGAATTGAATTCGTTGGTTGAATAAATAAATGAATGGATGAACTAGGGGTACTGGGTACTCAACACAGACAAGGAAAGGAACTGACAGACACTGTTTACGTTCTATGTATTATTTCTTCTTCAACCTCAGGTTTCTGAGTTTGTTTGTTTGTTTTTCTCCTAAAGAAATGAAGTTCCAAAAACTTAAATAACCGGGTCAAGATCACATAAGTATTATGGAGAGGACATCATCATCAAACAAAGACCCAACTGACTCCCTCCAAAGGTCGTGTATTTTCTGCTACATAATAACAGAATAGTAAAATGCTACTTTTTATTCACTGAGGTAAGCAAGAAAAAATAGAATGTTCAATATGCCAAATGGCTTTTCAAATTAGACATAAGTAAAGCATTCTCTAGAATTATTGGATTGCATTGATTTTCTAATAAGGGTATACAGTAGACTCTCAGTTAACCACACTCATGGGGATTGGTAGATGCTGGATGAATGTAAGTAGGCTCTCTGCTAACCAGAACCCAAACACTGGCACTCTCAAGCAACCGGCAAAAAGTCTGAGTTCTGTTTAATGGAGAGTCTATTTTATCTTTGACACGCAATGGAGTGACAGCCTAGGCATGGATTTCAAGTTTACAATTCTACAGCTCTCCACCTCCTGAAGTGAAATTAAAAAAGATTTATCTTAATTTGAAATAAATTCTAATATATATCTTTAAAAGCATGAATTTGTGTCTCTCAGAATTTACTTTTCTGTTTTGGTCCTTATAGCATATTTCTTAATTGGACACATTCTACTTCAAATTGTACTCCCTCCCTTAAGAATCTTATTAATATCAGATATTTGTGAGAAGTTGTGAAAAGTGTTAACTGCCAATTGTATCCCTGTATTTTAACTCTAAAGTTATGAAATGACATGTCAAAACTGACACTAATTTTTAATCTAGAAACTCTTCTAGTTTAGTACTCAGAGATACAATCTTTTGAAGAACAATTGAAAATAAACACTACATCATTTTTTTCCAAACCACAGTGAGAGATATCTGTAACTAGATCCAATTCAATTTTGTTCTTATAGAAGTAAAAGTTTCTTGCTTCACATTGTAATATCTTTTTATTGTAGACTTAATTTATACTTGTAATCTGAATTTACTTGCCTCATAGTTGAAAGTCACCCAGCTTCTTCAGAGAAATATAGGTTAAAAATTTTCTGGCATATAACGAGGTCTCAGCAAATGTTTGTTGAGAAAATTGAACTCATGTACATTTTGCCAATTCTATAAATAAAAAATTTGTGTTGTTTCATCTTCTAGATTCTACTGACAGAACTGATGGTATTTAATAAACTAACACTCTACCAGTATTGAAGTAGATGATTTCCCAAACCTGTCTTTTATTAACATGTTAAAATATTTTAAATGAGTGAAAATTAAATTCAACCTTATTTACATAAGTAAAAATGTTTCTGACTTGTAAAAATCCTCTTCAGTGCTTTTTGGGACAAAATAGCTGTATGATTTACTTCTAACTGTAATAAACTTGTGTAATTAACAATGTTTTTCAAAATTTTTTTGGTTATGCAAAAATTTAACAAAGATATATAAAAAATAACATTATTGAAAAGATGTATACTTATGGCTTGTGCACTTTTCTGTTATAATTCAATTAAGAAAAAAAGGTAGCATTGATTGTGTTCAGGAAAATGAAATAACCACTATTTATAGAAGAAGGCTTTATCTATTGTTAAGAATTGGTAAGATTAGCAGTGTCTCTTGAGATTTGTACATAGTTAAAAATTTACTTAAGGGAGACATTGAAGAGAAACATAGTGAAGATGAAAGATGGGCTGATTATCTGGGTAAATATTTCCTATCTGATTAGGCCCAGTATATTTAAAAAGAGATTCCTAACAACCTATTGTATTTTTAGAAACAATCCAGAACTACTAACCTCATCCTATTCACCCTTAAGGTTCCCATCTTTTCATGAAATAATTCATTTTATTATTATACCTTGACAAATTACAGCCTCCTTCTTGATGCTTTATATCGCTGTGTTGTTGATCCTTAACCTCTGATCTCTGGCTTTCTTCTTCCACTTGAATGCTAACCCTTTCATTTTGTTGTTCTGCCTACACCATTTCAGCTGACAAGAACTTATACATTTTGACACTACTTTGAGGACCACTGCTCCACTTGTAATAAGAATGTAAAAATGCACAACCTATAATAGGGCCTGGAAATATATAACCAAAACTTTGGTTTAACCATTGGTATTGAAAAAAATAGAGCTCTCAAGAGATCAGAAATTAACTACTCCAGGTTTTAAATCTCACCATTCATCATCTATATGCAGGTAACTCCCAAAGTTAGTGTTAATTATCTAAATCTACTACTCTCATGAGCTTCAAAACCTTGAGCAAGAGCCCTAATAAAGATTTCCTTTTATATATCTATATAGCCACTAAAATTAAAATGTCAGATCTAAGTTATCATATTTTGCCTATCTTCTACTCCAAGCCTATATATGCCTTCACTTGTAAGTCCCCTTTGCAGTTCCTGTTTTTATTGTGCCATCATTCTTCCGAATATACCTGTAACCAAACCTCTAGATTACCTTAGCTTTTGCCTCTCTCTCTCATTCTACATGAAGTTGAGGTCTGTGTAGTTTTCAGATAAACATCATATAAAGTTATGTGTACACAGATAATAAAGCATAGTTTTTACTTTATTTTATCAGGTTCTAGTGAAGAGTATCAATGTTAAAAGGAACTTTAATGATTACCTAACCTCTGTATTATTTGTCCTGTTCTTTCCTTTCCTATTGACTCACTCAACAGCAAGTAATCTGTATTGAAAATAATTTTCTATCTGGTCACCCAGACTGTAGTTTCTCCTCACTGTGGGTCATCCTTGAAACCATTCATATGAATCATCCTAAAATCAATCTGATTATATATGAATACTCTGCTAAAAACAAGGCAGGATAAATGGCCTAGGAAATTGACAATTCTCTCCAGGATATAACATGAGGTGCCTCACTGGTTACACAAGTACCCTGCACTGAAGTTAGAGGAAAACAAGAACCAGTTTCATCCAGCAAGGCTAATCCTTATGACCTGGGACCTTACCTTTATCTAATTTTAATGTCATTATAATCTTATTTACATTACAGTTAACTATGACGTCCATCATGCATCTGATATCATGACAGTTCCGGAGGAGCCAACTAGGAAGGAAAGAATGGGAAACTAAGGATCCTACCTACTGGGAGGAAACTGACCAGCCACAGCAATGGGACATCATCAATTTCAGTCCCTGGGAGGTATAAATACCTTTGGTCAGGACTTCCTCCGTGAGACTCAATCTCTGAGTTTGCCCACATTTCCCTCTCAAGTGTGTACCTTTGTTTTCAATAAACTCCCTGTGCTTTCCTATGTCTGTCTTGCTTTTGAATCCTCACAACAATCTTAACACTCAAAATAGCTCAAAATTCCTCACCCCTGACACCTCAGGAAGCAAATGACTTTTTTAAAAGTCCATTAAACTTTACTCCAGCAGCTGAGTTAATCTCTCAAGATAATAGATAATAAGGTAGATAATTTAAATCATTTCCACTTTGTGGAAAGCAATGTTTATTTTTAAAGATCCACTTTACTGTCTTGCCTATTAGGAATTCATCCATTTTGTCAGAAAAAGATTTGCTTTGCCTGTTTTGTATGTTAACAAGAAAAAAAAGACTGTTGAGATAACACCTATTATAGAATGAAATCATGCCACTGTTTTACTACTTCCTATAATGAAAATTAATACTAAAGAGTCTCTTCATACAAGCCAAAAGCAAAATTACAATGATTATAACATGTAATTCTAAATGAATTAATATGACAGTATGGCTGAAGAACAATAGATTATTTGTTAAGACTTGATTAGATGAAAAATTCTCTTAGCTTTTTGCTTGTGATTAATAGTTACTACTGTGGATGAACCTCTAAAATTCATAGCCAGAAATTGGAGCTTTTTTATTAAAGAAGTAATAAAATGTTAAAAATTCATGATGTATTATATACATTGATGTGATTCTGACAACATATATATTTACCTGATGACTTTAGAACTACTTCAGCATAAAACCATGAGGCAGCTATTTCAGAAAGTTTTTCAAAGTTTCCTCTGTATTGATCCTTTTGCATTTCTTTCATGGATATACTTATTATATAAAAAGTGGGAAATAAGCCTGCCTATTAATTCAGATACTACTGAGATCTAAGCTAAAAGTGTTCTCTAAAAAAATTCAATGGTCTCAACCTTTTTCAGAATTAATTTTCAAGTGTCTGTGAAATGCATCTGAGAGGTTTCTGATTGTCAGTGGTAGCAAGTTAAGTTCATAGAAAATGGAAAGCATGTCATGAATATAAAATTATAAAACCATGCATCTGAAGTAGATTCAAAGTGGAGTCATTTAAATTGAAGAATAGAGGAGATTTGGGTTATTGTAAACACAATCACTATCTTCCAGGTAATGAAATATAAGAGCAAAAAATAAATATTACTGATCAAGAAAATCTCAACCATGAGCAGCTTTTATTAATTTCTTCTAGGTTCCTCTGTTATTTTTCAAAGATAAAACAATCCTATCTAAAAGGTATTCTTTTATCCAATTTGATATCTTTTAAGTTCATGAAAATTCTAAGATTTAAGAAAACCATGTAGATATTTGGGATCACTGATAGAAAGCTAATTTTATATTTTTTCCAGATTGATTTTCCTCCTATCCAACAAATATTAATTAATTCTTACAGATCACTATGCACAAAACATTGTTCTAAGGACTTTATTTATATTTACTCAGAAATTTCTTTAACAATCCTAAATGATTATTATGGTAATTAAACTAATATTATTAGCTCTATTTTACTGATGAGTAAACAGAGGTGCAGAGAGGTTAAGTAAGAAAGATAAAGAATTTCTTTGATGACATTATTCTTTAATGACAAATTTGAGAGAGCCAAAAAGAAAAAGAATCAGTGAATTTAAAAATAGGTTCATGATTTTTACCCAAATTGAAAAGGAAGTAGAAAAAAAGGGCAAAATGATAACAACAACGGCAACAACAAACCCCAGGACATCTCAAGACCTATGGGAAAATATCAAATGATCTAGCATACATGTACTGTAAATCTCAGATAAAGAAGAAAGAATATAGCAGGAATAAAATATTTGATAATAGCCAATAATTGAAAATTTCCAGAGTTAATAAAAGACACAAAGGCTTAGAGAAGAAATAAGTAATAAATACAAAAGTGAACCAAAAAGTAGACACAAATATATTCACATAACTAGAAGCTAAATAAATATAGAGAAAAAATCTTGAAGGAAAACAATGATAAAAACATATTACATGCAATAGGACAATGATAAAAATGACAGTAGATTTTTCATTGGAATCTATACAAATCAGAAAAAATGAAGTGGCAGCTTTAAAATACTAAAGGGATGGGGCTGTTACCCAAGAATTCTATATCTAGTAAGAATATCTTTGAAACATTAAGAGAAAATGGACTTTTCATACAAACATAAACTGAGAGAATTTATTACCAGTATTCTTACACTAAAGGAAGTGTTAAAAGAAATTCTTAATGCAGAAATAATCTGATACCAGACAGAAACTTGAAATTATAAGAAAAAAGGGTGCTAGGACAGGCATCAGTGAAAGAAAATGTAAAATTTATTTTTTCTCATTTTTTATTTTTTTTAGTTTTGATTTTCTTATTTTTGACTAAACAAAATATACTGACAATTCCAAGTGTTGTCAATAATACAAACCACAGTTGTTGATAGTAATATAAAATGATAGTCATTTTAGAAAAAAGGGGTTTTTCCTCATAAAATAAATATATACTTGACACTCACTCAACAATCCCAAATAAAATGCAAACTTATCTTTACTTTTACTTTATCTTTCATTTACACTATATATGAATATTTATAGCCACATTGTTTGTAATCACCAAAAAAATAATCTAAATATACCTCAGTTAGGGAATGATAAATTATAGTACGTTCATACAATAGAATAACAACAATAAAAGGGAAAAAAATAATGGCACATACAGCAACATGGATGAATCTCAAATACATTATACTAAGTGAAAGAAATCACACTCAAAAGGCTACATACTATATGCTTCTATTTATATGAAAAATTATTGAGCCAGCATACATCCCATCAGTTGCCAATGGCTGATGGTTACATGATTATGAAAGGACACAGAATTAGTTGTGGGAATGATAGTTTGTATTCTTTCTTGATTGTGGTGGTTAAATAACTATGTATCTGTTAAAACTTTCAGACTTTTACAGTGCAAAGAGTAAATTTTACTGTATATAAATTATACATTAATCAAAATTTCAACCAAATGTTTTTATGTCACATAAACTATAGCAAAAAATAAAAAATAAAAGAATGAAAATATAGCATGATTCTTGGGATATACTTGACAAATGTTAACTCTAAGCACATTATATTTAAAAATACTTTCATTACTCCAATTTAATCAAAATGATTCACTTGGTCTTAGCTATTAACTAGTTTCTATGTGTAAATATAAAATATAATCTAAGTATCACTGGAAACAACTTGAACTAGTTTAAACTTTCTTGTGTGGAACAAAAACTGTTATAGGAAGATAATTCCTTCAACAACACATATTTAACAAGATATAGTTAAATAGAATAAAGCAATCTAAAGAACTATTTCTAACTGTAAGTATGAAACTCACTATACAACAGTTCTGATGCATCAAAATATGATTTTGATAAAATAATTTGTGTTGCAATAGGGTTTATCTTACTGTTTTTAACGTAGAAAAACTACCATTTTAAAAAAGAATTCCAGCCAAAGACTACAAAATATCTATTTAATATTACTGAAGTACACAGGTCTGCTCTCACATTTTATACTGAGAGATAAGTAATAATAATGACTCTAGGATATAAAGAACAGAAGGTTTTTCCTTACTTTGTGTCTATATATTTATAGATGTTATGTAAGCTACTTACTTTAAATTCAAAGTCTTGAACTTTTTCATTAGATATCCCACAGATTCTGCAAACCCAATCTGTCCCCTCCTTTTTCATCTCTACCAACCCCATATGCCAGCCTCCATACTCATCTTCCATGTTCCAGATTTCAAAGAGTGTACAACCACTCACCCAGTTGTCCACATGGGAAATTAGAAGTCATCTTTAACTTCTTACCTCACCTCTAGGTAATCACTAAATGTTGCTAATTCTACTTCCCTTATATTCTTTTTGATCTCTCCATCATGGATGTGACTGAGATCCATCATTCTTTCCCTAGACCATTGTTTCCCAAGCGATGGTACACGTACCCGCAGTGGGACATGCTGGGCCATTCAGGGGTAAATGAATAATAATCAGTAATGGTGAAAAAACAAGTGATGTAAAAAAATGCAAAAAGTTAGTTATGGAACAATAAATGTTAAGTTTGGGTCACTGTTAATGGAGACACTTCAAAATTAGGTCACATTAGCGAATGATGGTTCGTTAGGACATGGGTATGAACCCTTCACCCAAACTGCTCTTCTACCAATCATTACACAGCTTCAGAACAATCCATTTGTGATGTTTCTAGAACTTCCCCCAACATATAAATACTTCCATAGCCAGACTGTTCTTTCGATTTAAGTTATTGACTTGGTAAAAGTAAGTGCATTGTCTTTAATCATTATTCTTTTCAAGTATTAATACATTTTTTATTTAATGTTTAAATACTTGACCATCATTATCAATATTTAACTGTGTTATGAATATTGTAAAATCAAATCTGTGGTTTGTACTTTTAGGTAGTAATTTTTCTTTCCTTACTTATTACCTCATTTCCACTATTTTACATTAAGATAGGCATTGAATGAAAGTGTCAGCATTTAAAAACAGTTGTTTTAAAAACAAGGGGTGCAATTTATAGAAATGGGTTTAAAAGGGGTACACAAGTGGAAAAAAGGTCAGGAATCACTGCCCTAGACTACTGCAATAACATCATGACTCTCCTTGACTCTAGTCTTACCCTTTTTCAACCCAGTCTTATAAATGTAGCTAAAGTATAATACAAATCTGGTTATCCTACTCTGATATTTTAAGTTCCTTCTCCATGTACTGGTTCCTGCTTTTTCCTCTATACTCATCTCTCAGCACTTTCAGGACCTTTATGTTTTAATCGCATTATATAGTTTAAAGTTTTCAGAGCTTGAATTTTCTTGTTCATTTATGCTACTTTGCTGCTCACCTTCTTCAAATGGATAACTCCTACCTGTCTTCAGGACTCAACTTAGACTCAATTTTTCTGGAATTTTACTCTGACTCAACCCCAGATTGGTTGAGGTAACTCAACTCTTCATAGCTACTCCTATGGTTCTCCATAATCTTTCTTTTTAATGCACATTCACACTATTCTATTTGCCTACTTACTTGTTTATCTCCATATCAATCCCTTAAACTCTTAGAGTATATTTCCCTATCATTTCATTGGTTGGTTGGCTCTTAAAATAGAAATGTATTTTCATCTTGATATGATGTTTACTGCTATGTCTTCTGCACGATTTTTTTTGTACTTTTTTTGTTTAGAGATAGCCAAATATATATGGTAGTTGCTAAACATCATGAAGAGATAAACTCAGGTAAAACTGATTTTTTTCTTCTCTTTAATTCTGTTAAAAAGCTATTGGTTATAGTGGCAGTAAGGAATTTGGCCCAAAGAAAGGAGTTTAAAATAAAGGTATTATTCATCTTAACTAAGTGCAGCTTAGTTAAGAACAAAGTCATACTGATTTTTACATAAAGTTATTTTTTAATGGTCCCCTTTTTTATATTTCAAAACTATTTATAAGGCAAAACTGATTTTAACTCTGCATTTCAATTCCTATTGTTCTGAAGATACTGAATGAAACATTTTTTCTTTCTTTTTAGCTTTTGATTCTATGGCAATAATCTGGACTCATGCATGATTAATGCACTAATATATTAATTCAACAGATATTTACACGGCATTAATCATGTGCTCTACACCGATGTATATGCTGGGGCACAGAGTCTATCTAGCTCAGAAATGTGTGAGTATAGATAGGTCCTGTCTTACTGGAGTCTAATCTAGTGAAGTTTGTGAATGTCATGTGAAATTTCTCATATATGGAGAACTAAGTCTAACTTTCTTAACGGGGCATACAAAATTGTTCACAATGTCACTGCAACCTAGCTTTTGAGTTTCACTTATGTCCATCCCCCATATATACCCTATGTTATAGATAGTGTCCAATTTTCAGATCCACCTCATGTGTATATTTTTCAATGCCTTCTTGACTTTATGCAAGCTGACCTCTCTTTTAGAAGTATCTGTGATCCCTTCTACTATACTTTAAGACCTATTATAATTTTTAATGTTAACTCTTTCATGGTTCCTCTTTGATTCTAATCTTTGCATAGAGTTGGCCTCTTATGGTTATTTCCATAACTAGGAGTAAGATGTTTTCTACTTTTTACTCTATTGTATTTAATATATGTGTGTGTGTGTGTGTGTGTGTGTGTGTGCCCTTAGGCTTTCATTCCTGCTCTCTGCAACAAACTGTGGCAAAAGCACATTGCAGAGCTAACAAAAATGTTATTTAAATCAATTAAATGATATGGAAACTAAAATAAGGAATAATTGATGCCTAAGTGAGGAATCAGAAAAGATTTCCAGGAAAAAGGGGTCCATTATACAATTGCACTGAAATTTAAAAATTAGTCCAAAATTATTTATATATACAAATAATCAGAAAATTTCAGACTCATTTATAATACTACTGAATAGGCAATGAAAATGATACTATATTGCTTTTTTTCCTCAAAAAGATTTAACCAGATTTTCTTTGTTGACTTTTACCTGCTCAGACCCTGTATCCTAAAGAACAGCTTTCTGAAACAAAAGCACATTAGAAATCTGTATTAGCAATTTCAGGCTTTTAGATATAATTTTTAAAATTAATAATATATAACAAACATGATCCTACATGAGTTGTTATCCTTAATGTTTTTAAATAAACATTTTCCTTAATAAAATTTCTTCTAGAAATAATTTTCTAGTTATTTGATTTTTATTGCACTTAAATTAGAAATAGGTTCCTATTCTCTAAAAATATAAAACAAAATAGCAGTCTCTTGAGTTTTTGAAATATGGAGCACATAACTTTAATATAAAATATAACAAGTAAATATATATAATCTGCTTTATTATATTCCTCTTTGGATAAACTCTGAATGTGGTTTTGGAGTAAAATAGAATATAAATATTCTTAAATCAAACCATGCAGGTGAATTTACAAGTAAATGTCTTTTCTGTAATCACTAAATAAGGTATTTAACTAAGATGCTTGTTTACAGAGAAGTATTTGGTTGGCTGTTCTAAAGTGAATTTAATACTCATTAAAGCATTGAGTTGATAATACCGGCCATCTTCATCTTGGATGCACTTGCAGAAGCATACATAATTCTTCTTTCATCCTATAGTGATTCTCCCTAACTTTCTTGAATGAAAACCACCCAGCAGTCCTAGAGAGACATCTCTGCAGGTGTAGTGAGTGAAAAATAAATTCTGACCTATTTCTTATTTCTGCAGCAAATAAAGGATAAGTAAGAGGTTCTGAGAGCAGTAGAAAATGAGCAATCCATTCACTTAAAACTTCTTTTTAGAATATTTTTTAGCATGAACTTCATTTGTATTTAGGAGGAGAGTTACAGTGTTAGTAGTCACTATGGATTTCTTTCAGCAGATAGAGAACTTTGTCCAGCTTAAGGAAAAAAGCAAAGACCTTGTCATTGGGGAAATTCATAATATACATCTGCCAGAGCTCAAAAGTGGAGAAATGAAGAATCCAATATAGACTATATTTTCTCTTTGGAGAGATGGATATCATTTTCTATAGCAGTGACTCTCAATCTTTCATGTGTTTAATACATCTGAGGAATATGAACACATTCCTGTGGCCAGATACAGTGACTCCCTGAGATCATAATATTGGTAGGTTCCTGCTATTTAAGGAACAATGTTCTGTAACTTATTTAACTATTTGCTTCTTTAATGGAATTGTCAACCTAGATGGAGATTCTTTACCAGAGCTGTTCCTATATAGTCTTGTAACTTATATAGTCATATGTGGAGGAAAATCGAAAATACTTTGTGTGCTCCACAAGCTAGAACTAGGACCAATGGATAAAAATCACTGGAAGGCAGGTTTTTCTCCCCCTGAATATAAGAGCTGCGTAGCAATAAGACACAATCAATAATGGAATGAGTTGCTTCTACAGAGTTCCATTTTCTTTCAGTGAAAATATATAAACAGATACTAGGTAACACCTACCTGAGGTTATTATAGAAAAAGAATATGCCTTGCTAACAGATGTCACCCCAATAAGTCTAACAATAAAAATGAATTAAAAAAATGAATGAGCAGAAAAAAAAAAGAAAAAGAATATGGCTCATTGGGAAAACTCCAAATTGACATCACAATACAGATAATATCACAGTACCTTACCTCTTTCATCATAAACTCAAATTCTTTTTTTTTTTTTTTTTTTTTTTTTTTTTTTTTTTTTTTTTTTTTTTTTTTTTTTTTTTTTTTTTTTTTTTTTTTTATTTTTTTATTTTTTTTTTATTTATTTATTTATTTTTTTAATTCATTTTTATTGTTAGACTTATTGGGGTGACATCTGTTGGCAAGGATTACATAGGTCTCAGGCATACAATCTACAGTGCATTGTCAACTTGATGTATAATAAGTTCACCACTTAATGTGACTTCTCCTTCCATCACCTTATATTTAGCTTCCCTCCCTCCTCTCCCACCCCCTCCCCTTTCTCCCCTCCCTAACCCACTCGTCCCCAAATAAACATTAAACTATCGATTGTGTCCATGGGTTATTTGTTTGTTTGTTCATTTCTTTTTTCTTTGCTTTAAGTTTTATATTCCGCATATGAGTGAAATCATGCAGTTCTTTGTTTTTTCTGTCTGGCTTATTTCACTTAGCATG
>PVJL010011140.1:0-44634 GCA_004026885.1 Lyroderma lyra
TCCTGGGGAGAGGCCAACAAAAGGCTTTCGGCCCTTTGCTGGGGAAAATCAGTCTTCCCAGCCCTGATTCAGTACCTGACTGTCTAAAGGCTCACACTGCTTTCGGAACTCTGGGGTGCACGAGGAAGTGCCCGCTCCATAAGTCCAAAGCTGTGTGCCTGGCCTGAGACAGCAGGGTCACCTTTGCAGCAGGCTGGGAACAGGAACTGCAGCCCTGTGTAGGTCTCCAGGGGGCTTAGAGCTGGGGTGTTATCTTTGCAGTTCGGAGTCCTCGCTCAGCCCTTCTACCACTCAAAAGTTCCAGAGGCTGGCTCCCAAACTCCTTCTGTCCCCAGCTCCCCAGTCTCTCTCCCCTCCCCCAAACTGTGCAGCTCCGAATAGTCAGCAGGGATCGCCTCCCGCGTGGTCCGTCTCTGCTCCCTTCCCTCTCCCCGACTCGCCCCTTTCTCGCCAGCCTTCAGGTTTACTTGCGATTTGTGGATTTCTCAGCAGCCGGTTTGTCACTCAGGGTCCGCTTTCTTGGCTCCTGGACGGCTGTTCAATTGTGTTTTCTGGGAGAGGCTTTAGGAACCTCCTCTCCAGTCACCATCTTGTCTTCTCTTAACACTCGTTTCTAATTCATGCTTTTTACTAGTTGAAGATCTTTAGCAAATTATTATACCTAATCACCTTATACTCATTTTTAAAATTTAGATAATGATAGTGCCCCACCCCCACATTGCTGTGAGGATTAACTAAAAATAGTGCAAAGCATTTAGCATAATATTTGACACTCAAAAGAACAACAAACATTAGCTATAATTATCATGGCTATTTTTTTCCCACCATTATCACTATGATCCTAAACCTGGAACCTGATTGTCCATAACATTGGAATCTTTTTTGACAATATTCTCGTATATTCTCTCTTTGGCAAATTGATTCTATTCCCCCTCCTTTGTTTTTTTGTTCTCCAAGTTTTCAAAGCAAACATACATAAATCCACACACACGTTCCACACATATCATGACACACATTTGAACTGGAACTCCCAAATCTACCTTCAAATTCAGTCAACCACCCATTTTAGAAGTGTTTCAGGAGATCACAGAGCTTACTTGTAGGTTAGATATGATTTTTGAGATATATTTGATATTGAGCCCCTTAAATTCTTAATTCTGAGAAGTAAAGAATATCTCTCAACCTCATACTACTTATTTTAGTATCTTCCAAAAATATATTATTAATTTGAAGGCTAACATACTAAGAAGCAGTAGCACTTCTGCTTCCAGTATGGAAGGGTATGACCCTTTGAAAATCTTACTGGAGATAACAATTAAAACTCAGGATAAAATAAAAAATAAAACAAAACAAATAAACATCAACATCAATAAAAGGCTCTGAAAAGTGAGAAACTCAAGACAGATGTAGAAGAATGGTCTCAAACTTGGAAGACAGACTCAGCAAATGTTGAGTTTCTAGTTTTTTAAGGGTTGGCCAATATAACATGCAAGGTTTTTAAGACAATTACTATAACTACAAAGTGAATGTAGTTGTGAAGGTGAATTTGATGTGTCAACTTGACTCAATTATGGGATGCCAGATATTTGACTGAAGATTACCTTGGGGTGTGTTTGTGAGGATAGTTTTAGGTGAGATTCACATTTGAATCTGTAGTCTGAGCAAAGCAGATTGCCCTCCCTATTGTTGGTGGGCACCATTGGGTCTACTGAGGGTCAAAGTAGAACAAAAAGATGGAAGAAGGGAGAATTAGTTTTCTCTGCCTGACTGCCTGAAATGGGACATCCGTCTTCTGCCTTCAGGCTGTGACTTACACCATTAGTGTTCTTGGTTTTCCAGTCTTTGTACATAGATTTGAAGGACACCACCAGCTTTCCTGGTCTCTAACTTGTGGATGACAGAATGTGGGACTTCTCAACTTCCATATTGTGTGATCCAATTTTTATAATAAAACTATTTATAGATATATTTCCTATTGTATTTTTGTCTCTGGAAACCTTAACTAATACAGTAGCATTGTTAAGAAAAAGAAAAGTAACTTGTATTTTATACATGAACAGCAAACAACTAGTAAATAAAATATAAAAATTTAATTTGCAATAGTGTAATAAAAGTCTAAAATTTAGGAAAAGATTTGCAAGACATCTACACTAAAATCTAGAAAAGATTGCTGAAATAAATTAAAGACCTAAATAAATGAAAAGAGATGCTATGTACATTAGGCAGAAAACTTAATTTTTTTTTAATAGTCTCAGACTTGAGTATTTTAATATCCTCCCAGGTTTTTTTTTTAATTCATTTTTATTGTTAGACTTATTGGGGTGACATCTGTTAGCAAGGATTACATAGAAAACCTTTGTCCGCAAAGACTTATGTACCCCAATGTTCATTGCAGCGCTGTTCACAGTGGCCAAAACATGGAAACAACCAAAGGTCCCTGCGACAGATGGCTGGATAAAGAAGCTGTGGTACATATACACAATGGAATATTACTCAGCTGTAAGAAAAGATGAAATATTGCCATTTGCGTCAAAATGGATGGACCTGGAGATCATCATGCTTAGTGAAATAAGCCAGACAGAAAAAACAAAGAACTGCATATGCGGAATATAAAACTGAAAGCAAAGAAAAAAAGAAATGAACAAACAAATAACCCACAGACACAATCAATAGTTTAATGTTTATTTGGGGACGAGTGGGTTAGAGAGGGGAGAAAGGGGAGGGGGTGGGAGAGGAGGGGGGGAAGCTAAATATAAGGTGATGGAAAGAGAAGTCACATTAGGTGGTGAACTCATTATACATCAAGTTGACAATGCACTGTAGAATTGTATGCCTGAAACCTAGAAAACTTAATATTATTTATTATAAATACTAACAGATCTATAGATTGAAAACAAGCATCTCTAAAAATTCCAATAAGCTTTCTGGAACAAATGAAAAGCTTATTATAACATTTATACTGAGATGAATGAGATCCAGAAAAACCTAAGTAATTTTATAAAAGAAAATGAAGTTTGATTACTTATACTAATTAACTTAAAAATACAATATAAAGCTACAATAATCAAAGATGTGTGCTATTAGCATCACAAATTACATATGAATCAATTGAACAACATTGAATACAGAAATAGAAATATACCAGGGCTGTCCAGAAAGTATCCATCTATGTAATATGAAAAAGAGAGGAATTTATGCCTGGATTTTTTCCAGACAGCCCTAGTATAGTTAAAAGACTTTCAATTAAGATTTCAAGGAAACTTTTTTCAACATGTAATTTCAAGAAATTTGATGGAATGAGATATTTGTATAAAAAAGAAAATCAACCCTAACTTCACAACACACACAAACTTCACTCAATAAAGAGAATAAACCTAAATGTAAATGTTAAAACTAGCAAACTTTGAGAAGAAAACTGAAGAGAAAATACTCATAGCCTTGGAGCAGGGAAAGTTTTATCAGATAGGAACCGTAAAATAAAATATTGAAAAATTGGCTTTTATTAAAATGTGAAGCACTTCTCTTGAAAAGACATCATTGAGAAAATGAAAAGAGAGGCACAGAATGGGAGAAAATATTCACAGTACTTTATCTTACAAAGAACTTTTATCCATAACTTATAAAACTTTTATAATGGGAAAAGGATTTCAATAGCAAATTCTGTTCAAAGGAAGATATATGAGTAGCAATTAAGCAAATGAGAAGATGTTTACATAATTAGTCATCAGGGAAATGCAAATTTAAACTATAACATGATAGCATTATATAGACATTAGAATAACTAAAATTAAGAAGCATAGAAATATCACATGTTGGCAAGGATATAAAATAATTGGCCATCTCATATATCTCTGTAAAATGGTACAACATTTTAGAAAAGTTTGGCACATTTTTAAAAAGTTAACTATGCACTTGCCATAGGACCTAGTCATTACACTTCTGGTTATTTGCCCAAAATAGATAAAATTCTATGTCTTTAGAGACTTGTAGACACAGATGACTATAAAAGCTTTATCTATATTATACAAAACCTATCAAAAATGCAAATGTCAATGACTAGATAAACTTAAGGTTGAACATTTGTGAAAAGGAACAAGTGGTTAATTAAACTCTCAACATAGTCAAATCTCAAAAATATGCCAAGTATTAAAAGCCAAACATAAAAGAATACATCCTCCTTTACAGAAATTATTTTAAAAGTCCAAACTAGTTTATAGGAATAAAAAGCAAATCAGTGGTTCCATTGGGTCAGAGAGTGGGGACAACTGGACTGCAAAGGAGCTTGTGGCAATCAGCCTCCAAGATGGCCTACAAAAATTCCTACTCCAGTTATTTACTGCCTTGTGGAATCCCCTCCCACAATATGACCAGTAGGACATGACAAAGCCATGGTGCATCATTTCCCAGATTAGAATATAAAAAACAACTACTTCTGTCTTGACCTTTCTTTCTCTTGGTCTGTCTCTTAGATCACTCATTCTAGGAATAGTCAACTGCATGATAGGAGGAAATTCAGGCAACCTACAAAAAGGCCCACAGAGCAAAGATCTGAATGCCTATACCAGCAGCTCTGTGGACGAGCCACCTTGGGCATGGCTCCCCAACATGAGTCCAGTCTCAGATGACTGCATTCAGGCAACATCTTGATAACAACTTAATAAGAGATTCTGGAATACTACCATCCAGCTAAGGTGTTTCTAAATTCCTTATCCAAAGTAATTATTAGATAATAAATATTTGTTGTTTAAAGCCACTAAGTTTTGGGATAATTCGGTACACAACAACAAAGAACACAAATGTTGGTAACACAATTGGTATGTTACCCTAATAAACACTTAAGTGAACATAGTTTTGAAACATGGCAGTGGATATTGAGGATAATATTAACAAACACTTAAAGAGCCTTGAATACATTACTTACAATATTTGGGCTTTGAGGAGGCTATCAGTGAGGACTTAAAGGGAAGTGAGAAAAATCTTACTATAAATTAGATGAAAAGAAATTATATAGTGGCAGAAAGTTTAGAAAGATTGTCACTTATAGTAACGTAGATGATAGAACATGTACCTAATTATCCAGGTGACCTAACAAATGTGATTATAAATCTACTAAACTCTAAAGGTGAACTTGTCTTCATTGATCTTTTACCTATATATTAATGTGAGTTTATAGACCCCTGAAATGTTCTGGTGATTCCTTGGGTTTTTCTCTCTCTCAGTAAAACCACTGCTTCACTGGAAACACATTTTTTTCTAAGTGGTGGTAGAGATATGACAGAAAACCCCCTGGAAGGCTTCAAAATTCCAGTGTTTAAATATTAATCAAATATCCCATACAAAATTTAACAGTAAACTAATTTATCAGAAAAAAAGCAACTCATTTTGTCTAGACATGATTTATTGAAAGGGAGGGGGAATAATAGGGGGCAATAAAGACAATAAATGTATTACTATTTATTCTTGGTATATAAAAAACTATATAAAAAGTCCTAAGTAATAAAACAGAGTTGGAACTTAGTAAAAAAGAAACAAACAAAAAAGAAAGTAAATTAATTCTTATCCCAAACTCATTTATTTCAAATAAACAAAACTAAATTAAAAAGATCAATCATAAACTAAACATTATTAGAGTTTTAGGTATTTTTACCTTTATGCAGGTAGATATGTTAATTTTAAAAACTTGTAAACTCTAATATTGTCATGTCTATTTTGGTTTCCAGTGACTAGAGAATTAGGTTATTAGCCTTACTTAGAAAAAGAGATGTTATACAATCATTTTCTTAAACTGTCACAGTGATTTGAGAAAAATTAAATTTTTATGACATTTATATATCATATAGAATTGAATGAAATGACATTCATATCAGCTTGTGTCATATTATTTCTAACTATGAAGAAATGAAAGGTCATTGAGGTTGATCTTGCAAATAACTATAAAACCATATCACACAGGAAATAATTTGAAGAAAGGCAAGGGTCAAGTCTATAAATTAAAATATACTTGGGTTTCCTATCATATAAACTTATAGTAGAATTCAGAGTTAAGACCATTTGAGGGTAATATAAAAGGAAAAATAATCTATCATTGTACTTGTCATGTCCTTTATATTAATTAAAGGAAATACATTCAAAATTACAAAGGTCTGATATTCAGCATACTCAGATTTAATGTCCAAGCAGATTTGGAGGTGATTTCAGACAGATAAACTCATGTTTACCACTCTTCTCCCAGTATTCTTAAAGCAACAATGGTTGTTTGTGGCCAGCCCTCTGCATACTTGTAAATTTCTTTCTTTTGCGTTCTTCAATAATGTCCTTGGAATTTTGATCTCAAACAAATATTCTTGTTGAGCAGTATTTCTCAATCTTGATATCCTTGGCATTTGGGTCTGAATAATTTTGGGTTTTGAAGGGCTGTCCTGGGCATTATAGAATGTTTAACAGCATCCCTGGCCTCTACTCACTAGACACCAGTAGCACCCCACCTTCCTACCATCTCCCCAGTTATAACAATCGAAAAGAGCTCCAGAGTTTTTCTAATATCCCCTGGAGTGCAAATTCACCCTCGTCCTTCACTTGAGAACCATTGCTCTAAAGTGGAAAAGGGAGACATTAGGAAGAATGAGATATGTCTGTTTTCCTAATGATACACAAAATATTGGTTACTGAGGGTTTTATAGTTGGACACCAAAAAGTGAGTTAGGACTGAATTTGAATGTCAATAGCAAGAAAACTTCTTACATAGGAACATATCAATATTTTTCTTTTGTACCCTTTCATTGTTATGAGGACTGGTACAAGATGGGAAGATCCTGCTGAGACTAGACAGATGGAATAGTTCAATTTATAAACTTGGGGAAACTATTTGCATTTGGATTGGGCCATTACTTGGACTGAATTACGTGGTAAGAACTAATTATTTTGAGACATTAAAATCATTTAATGATTTTCTTTGATAATAGTTGAGCTTACTCCAATTTTCTTGTAAGTGACTCAGCTCTTCCCCAAAGTGATCCATGACACACACGTCATGTGATTTCAGTCTGCTATTCCAATATACTCTTCGATGACAGGAAATCTGTTTTGTCTGTAAACATGCACTGTTCTCATCATACTATTAGAATGGCCTTTCTTCCTTGCTGCTCAAATGTCAGTGTCGGATAACACTAATCAATAATGGCATTCTTTTCTATTGATCCCTTCTCAACCTGAGAATCCTCACTACTCTAAGAAAGCTCTGTGAATTTATTATAATTCACTTATAAAATGAAAACTGTAATTTCTGGTTCAAAAGATAATAATGAACAACTAACTTTCCATTGTTCTTTAAAATTAGTACATTTTTATAACTTTTTTTGATTCTCAAAACAACCTTGTGATTTATAAAAAGAAAGTCAATTGCCACATTTTGCCATGTATAATGCACACATTTTTGCCCAAATTTGTGAGAGAAAAATAAGGATGCGCATTATACATGGTAATTGCATATCTACATAAATGTTTTTAATTCTTTTATTTCTGCTTATCAGTAAAAGTGTAACTCTAGAAATCAATAACAAGATCTGTATGCAAAATAATATGCTGAAATACGATAATCTGTTTTTTTATATAAAATTTTTATACACAAAGTTTCTTATACTTTGTATCTGTTCTTATGTTTTACAATTATTTGTTGCATAAAATTTCTTGTACCACAATATGTTAGCAAATAAGTGCTGAAATTCCTTTATTAATACAAAAAATAAGTATCTAAATATAAACAAGTAGAAACTTGAATTAAATAATTAAAACAAGATTTTTTTCCCTGAAAGTTTGGGCCAAAAACATGGGTGAGCATTACGCATGGCAAAATACTGTACATTAGTATGAGTAAACTCCAGGGAGGTTGTTGAAACTCTTTTGACTAGTAAGTTGCAAAGACAGTCTAAGATATCTTTATTCTACAAAAGAATTTCCCTACCCCGACCTTTAAATAAGATTTATTTCAAAGCAAAACGAAACCATGATGTACTCTGTATATTTTCCTTATGGTATTAAAAATAGTCTTAATTATTTTACTAATTTGTTCACTGATTGAATGTTTGTCTCCAAACAGCCCTGAGGGTAGTGTCTTTGTCTAAATGAAAGATACTTACAAATTTTGACATGTAACAAAAATGTTCACATAGATTTCAGTGAATCAAAGCTACAGAATCTTTTTAACTCACCAAACCATCTGCATCTAGCAGGAATCATAACTTGAAACCAAGAAGTCATTACCTCAAGATTCATAACGGTCTTGTCTTTCAAGAACAGCTGACATCAGAGCTCTGGGGTGAAGAGGACTGCCTGGGGTCTAATTAGATGAAGGTCAGAGAAAGGAGAACAAAAAGCAAGCAAATTCAGCTTAGAACAATGTCTCAGAGTGAGAGAGAAGAGACAGGATTCTGAGTATAACATCTACCTCCCTCAAGTTACTGTGAAATCTGGCACAGCCCTTAAGGATTTTTGGCTGAATCCTTCAGCGAGATAGATAGACTACCGGCAAAATCTAAAAGAGCTAACATGTTAAAAAATGCACACCATGATAACATCTAAAATAAGCCCAATAAAAGAAAGAAAACTCTCTGAGATGCTGAGAGCTCAAGCAGCTCCTCCTGGGAACTTGGATAACAAAGCAACACCCCAAGGACAAGGAGATGTTTTCTCCCATTGTCTGTGGAGAAGGCTGCATGCTTTGGCCCACACAGGACTTTAGAGGACGTAGTCGTGATGCATTAGACACACACAACTGTGACTTGGCAAAAACCAGTCGGTGCCTGCAGGGCTGGCAATAAACGACTTGGCAGCAACAGTGACGGAAGATGGCAGCTTCAGTACAGGCAGGAGGAGTTGCTTGGAGGACTATGCGATCTCTGGAGACACAGCAAGATAAAAGGCAAGCAGCATGTGCCACAGGGCAGCTGAAAGAGTATGTCCCTGTGTACATGTAACACACCTGACCGGCTTCACTTTGCTCTTCTCAAAAAAATGTGGCTTTGGAGACTTGGGTTGGGAATTGCTGAATTGGTTTAATTTTTCTATTTATTTTTATTCATTTTTGACGTGGCATCCTAAGAAAACACATGCAACTAATTGACTATGATTAAATTGACAAAAGAAGTGTAATAAAAACCATATTAAAAGTGAATAAAGCTAATGGTTTCATTTAACTGATTGATTCGCCAGTCAAAATGGTCACTCTGGTGATATATTCTTTCTTCAGCTCTAGGCTGAACAAAAATAATAGATTTTGATTGATTTCCATTTACCCATTCACATTATGAATTGAGAACCTATCTGCCCTTAGTAGGTTTGGGAAATAGAGTGGTGACCTGACAGAAATAATGCTGTTTCATAAAATTTACATCATAATGGGGAGTCAAGTGAACAAATTTAAAAATTAGTTGATTTTTAGATGAGTACAAAGCAAAAATAAAATTGGTTCGCATGTTTAAAAAAAGTCTCTGTGCCCTCCAACTCCCAGGTTTGTGAAGACAGCCACACGATCCCCTACCTACACTGTGTTAGTACCTAAAAGCTGCAGACGAGTATACTCTCTACTGCAACTTCTCACTTCCTATCTTCGTTAAAGCTGCCATCTCTCTCTCTTCACCCTCTGAATCACTATCCTCCCTCTACTGTCCCTTACCTGTAGCTTCAGAGATAGTCCCTAATGAGAAGGACCAAATGAATAGTTTCCATGTTGGTATTGTGAGTCATATCATTAAGTAGACTTTACTGTAGTCTGAGCCCAATTACAACCATAATTCAATAGTAGGAGTAGGGAATGAAGTACTGGAATGGAAGGAAGGGGCTGAAATTGACAGCTTTTTCCTTAACTTTTTTCTTAATGGATAATTCACTATTATCCTAATGTTATTTCCTCAATATAGAAGCCTATCACTGTTTCTTATTTAGAATTATAGATAGAATGTAATATTCTCTCTAATGGTTGGAGAACAATAGTAAAAGAAACAAACAAAAAGCAGAACTGAAAACTTAGCCTGGTTAGCAACCTGCAAACCCAATCACATATGAGGTGGACCTTGGATCCGGCCTCTGACATACCACACATTTGTCTCTGTGACTCCCTGCAGGCCCAGGATCTTGTGCTGTGGTGTTAAAACCAGAGAAATCTTGTAATACTTCATTGTAAAATTTCTCATGCTTTGCACTTACTCATTCCATAATCCCTTCTTAGCAAACTAGTCTTCTAATAATACAAGATCATAAGACTGCTATTGGGAAAGAAAGGATTCAAACTCCCTGAACCCATGTTTCTAACTTCTAAGCCAAACAGCTTTCATCTAAAGTCAACACCCATGGGTTTTTGGAGGGTCCTGTGCTCCATGATCTATCCTGTGCCAAGCAGTTCCACCACCTTTACTAAATCTTGATTTTAAGGACACATCATGTAAAATCCCAAGAATAGGCTCTCAGGCCACTGACTATTCAATTGCTACCTGACATTTTCTTTATTGTGGTTATTCCTTTGCCCACACTATTTAAGTCCAATCAGAATTAAAATGGATACTTTTGTATCTCCTCAGATACTATGTCATTCTCCAGAGACACTTTCAGTCCCAGTCTAGAAAACTTCACTAGTTCCTGATTCACAGTGGTTTCTTCCTTGTGGTGGCTTTGTACTGTGCCAACTAGCTAAGTTGAAAGTAGGTTTCCCAAAACACCTTTCTTCCTATGGTTCTCAGTAAGGATTGGCCCCATGATAGGTTTACATGAGTTTTGAAAGGAAAAAGTAAAGCACCAGCCATGCTCATTCTCTGACGATTGATAAGTTCAGCGGCACTGCAGCTCACTTTCATTGTTTTGGACCTTGCTGGCATGCAGCAACACCTGGTTGGGAGCTCTTCCAGCTCTAATCAGATCTTCTTCAGCTTCTCTGATTCCTGGGCCAGCTGTGTATTTAGCAACATAATGAAAGCTGCCAGTTTTCACTGCAAGTTAAGTTCGTCACTAAACTGGGAGGCTTGGTGATATCAGGTCCACATGAATTCCAGTTCACATACAGGTTTTAGTTTGTCTTGGCTCTCCCCTGCATCGCATCCATTTGTTCTTTCTAAATACCTGCCTTAGAGACTTCAAGCCAGTTCCAGAAGCAGAGACCTGAAAAGTGTTCAACCAAAAACAATGATTGTGCAAGATGACATTTCTATAATAAGCCCCTTATGCTATATCATACCTGTGGGCTCCGCTGCTCTGATCAAACTCTGAGTAACACACTGCTCTCCTGCCTTTTTTAACAAATTCCTAGCATGCCCACTATCTCTTACTCTGTATGTACACAAATAACTGAAACAGAAGGCTTGATACAGAGTTTATATATACCAAAAGCATTCATTGTTTTTTTAACCTTTCTAAAAGATCTGAAAATGGTATGCACATTAATATTCTACCCAGGCATACAATTCTTGATAAATGTAGTCGAAAAGAAGAGACAGCTAAAGAAAAGTTTGACTGGCCTTTTGGCATACGAGTAAAGCATTGTTGTTAAAGAGAATCCACTAAAAAGCATCCATTTTCAGAGAAAAGATATTCTTGGGTCTCATAATAACATCATCAGGGAGGCTTACAGGAGAGGGTTTCTCAAATTTTACACATCCACTGGACATTTAATAGGCATACAAAATGAAACATTTAGGAGCATAACATTTCTATTTTATAAATAATAAAAAAATGCATTGAAAATTAACATAGTTACCATTAATGGTAATGAACAAAAGTGGTTTCATAAGTAAATAGGATAAAATTGTGTGACATCACTCACCATGATGCCTACATTCAACTTACCGGCAAATATCCATTGTTGGATGTTCATATCTGGTGGATTTTCCTTTTTATATTCCTTCTATTAAATGAGAAACCCCCCATTTGCAATGATTAAGAATCAATATTTGTTGGCTCCATTGTAGTACTGGGTATTGTCATTAAAAAAAAAAGAAAGCATGAAAATGACACTGATTTCTCAATGAAGGAAAATTTATACTACATACAGAGGCTAATTTGATGAGAATATTACAATTAGAAAGAATGTGGCCTGGAAATAATTTTTTTCATGTTCTATTGTACATACCATATTTTGTGATGTATACATACGTTCCCATGTATAATGTGCACCCATGTTTTTGGCTCAAACTTTTAGGGAAAAAAATCTTCCATTTTAATTTTTTAATTCAAATATTTATTTGTTTATATTTAGGTACTCGTTTTTTGTATTATAAATGAATTTTAGAATTTACTTTTTAACATATTATGGTACAAAATTTTACATAACACTTTTAACTCACAAGCATAAAAAAGAATTTAAAACATTTATATAAATATGGAATTTTAGTACTACCCAAATTTGTGAGGGAAAAACAAGGTTGTGCATTTGGTCAAAAAGTACCTATTATACATAGCAAAATACAGTAATTTAAATATAATTTTAAATATATGCAATAAAGTTTCTGAAGAGTACAGAAAATGATTGATAGCAGTCAAACCCCAATCACACTTATTTTCTTTGCACTTCCAAAAATTTCTTATATATATTTAAAAAGATAGTGTAATATACAAATGGATTATAGCACAGTCTTAAGCTTAAGCACTATCTTTAAAATTATGTTATATATAACAATATAAATTTTAGTAGTTTTGCTGTGAAAATGTAAAAATACTTCTCATGATTCTGAATATACGTATTACTGAGAACCTCTAGCATGTCAGTTGAAAATTCTGTCATGGTATTTTAAAATACATATTCATCTCAGAAACTGTGTGAGAATGTTTCCCTTCAAAGTCAGTAAATGTTAGTCACTGTATAGTTCTTCACCTAGTACTCTAAAGAGAGATATATATATAATCAGTGTCCATGAGTTCATAATATTTACTATTGTCAGAGCTTTCAACCATACTCACCAAAAAGTCACAATATTGTTTGCCATCAGTTCTCAGGACTAAGGTCCTGGGCAGCGTTGTATTCAGATGTAAACACATTCGGAGAAGGAGGTGACCGCTCCAGAATTTACGACCAAGGTTGCTCCACAAGGACTGACCCCTGCCCTCTGACTTTGATGAGCCTTTTCTAGTCTATGCCAGAGCTCATAAATTAATAACAACCAAGTAATAAAAATTATCTTGTATCTTAGCTTCCAATAGTGTAGACCTCAATAAAGTATGCAGTATTTCTATTTCACTTACGTGTGTATGTGCAAAATTGAGTCATATTCTGCTTAACAATAACTTAAACTCTATAAAATTGTTTCTCATCCCACCCTCAGTTGATATTATTCTTCCTCATTGAACGCTGCTAATGTTATGAAACATCCAGCAGTGACATCTGATAAAGGATTATTTGCTAATAGCCAGATTCTTGTTTTTTCCTAAGAATGTTGGTCTTGACCTGCTGGTTTAATTGTCTTCTCAGCAACCTGGGACACCTATCTGTTCATGCCATGAAGGATGTTTAAAATTAACAATTCTACTATATATTTTTCTAAATTGATTATTCTATTCCAATAGTGCAGTGATATTATTTAGTGATAAAATTGTAAAACTTTCTATGATAAACCTCACTTTGCATATATAGTAGGAAAAAATTCAGATGATTTATCAGAAGTCACATATAGAAAAAGAGTTTTAACGGATTTTCAGTTTCATAAAGAAATTACATTTAACACTATGGGTGAATAACTATTGGCTTCTAGCCCAATAAAATCTAATGATTAGATGTGCATTCATTTTCACCATTTCCTTTTCATTTACATGTGTGAAATAATCACCATATAGCTAGCTATTCATGCCAGTGTAGGGAGACAGTTCTCCATGGGTGTCTCAAATTTCTGCATGCCTTCTGAACAAAGGTATTAGCAGCTTCTGTTCTGGACTACTTTTTCATGGATACGGGTATAGGGTCTCAATTCTGGCTAACAGTTGGGTTCCTTGCTAACAGTTGGAATGTCTGTGACTGCTACTCACTCTGTCTCCACATGGCCTCTTCACATAGCTGGCGTGAGCCTCTTCACAGCACGGGTGGGTGGTCTCTGGCAGTCAGACTTAGTAGATGATGGTTTCCTCCTTCTGTCTGCCTCAAGCAAACACCCCAAGAGGCCAGGGTAGAGACTGTAAGACTCCAATGGCCTAACCTTGGACATCCCAGAACCCTGGAAGTCTACAGCCTCATGTTGATCAAACAAATGATTAAAACCATTCTAGATATACAGAAAAGGGAATTAGTTCTCACCTCTTAATGAAAGAAAAGGCAAAAGAATTGTAGCCATTTACTTACCCATACCCATATGTAAATTCTTGGAAGTTGAAAAAAAATTACTAGTGCATTCCTAAACCCTGAAAAAAAATTACTTTATTAGTAGGAAAATGTTTTTGATTTAGGCTTGGCATTCAAAAGCCTTCTTATGAATATTTGTAACATTTATACATTTATTTCCATGCAATTTATCCTTGGTTCCCTCCAGAAATTCTTAGACTTTATAAGTCAATTGAAGCATCAGATGCAATTTCCATATAAGTAAATTGATGTTATAAAAATGGCTGTGCTCTCTTTAACATTTTTCCAGAGGGGTTTATAGAAAATAGCATTTCTGATATTCCCAATGCAAATTTTCAATGTAATAATCCACATTGGTGCCAATAAAAACCAGCCATGGTGTAAAAGTACTTGGAAAGAAAGCTGATAAAGTGATAAAAATGCAAAGTTAAACTTATCTTGTTGAATTTAAAACTTTAGTAAAGTAGAATAAGGCTAAAGGAAAAAAATGCTTTCAAACCTCACTTTTGTAGGGAAGGTAAAGGACATAAAAAGTTCATAAAAAATTAGAATTGAAAAATTAAATTTAATAAAGGATGCAATGCAATAAATTACAAATATCTTTTAAGAAGAGCAAATGGAAAAATTTTGTTGAAACAATAAATCTTACAAAACGAAATATTAGAATGAAAATATGAAGTTATATTGTATAAAAATATTAATTATAGAAAAATATGTAAATAACCCAACTTATTTATGACATGTAGATTCTAGTCTCATTTCTAGTTTTAATATACTATCCAAATGAACATGGACAAATGAAAACCTCTTTAACCCTCCTTTATTAGTTAAATTAGAATTATGATTACATAAATGAAAATGTTTCCCATTTTTAGACCTTCCTGCACTTTGTTTTTTCTATCATGCTGTTTGCATATGTGTATTTATAAAATGTATATACACTGTGTATATCAATTTGTAATTGTGATACACAGCATATGTGTATATGTATGCTTATATGCATACATATATACACATTCACACATATATACATATATGTATTTAACATTTAAATATAATTAAAGTACATAATAGATATAAATATAAAATGCATTAGTTTATAAATATATAATATATATATAATACATAGATTAAAGATACAAAATTAGTTAGGTCAATTAGTTTATACACATAAAATAATACACTTTTTATGATGAAAGTGCATAGATTACAAATGGATATATAATAAAAAATTAATCTCCCTTTCTACTCTGATTATCTGTTTCTAATTCTCAAAGTAGACCACATAATAGTTTCTTACATGTCTTCTCATAGTGGTGCTGTTTGAGTGTGCAGGCTCATAGATATTTTTAAATAAATGAAGTCACTTTTTTCATACCACCAAAAATAAATTTATTATATTCTTTTCATGTTTTATTTTTCATAATTTAATTATTCTCCTATACTATAGATATTATTTTTATGAAATACTGCTATAATTCATTTTCTCAATTTTCCAGTTATTTAACTTTTCCTTAATTTGAATACTTCATGTTTTATGTGTAGTAAATGTAATTTTTTTCAATTTTTTGTGTTTTGATTTTTTTATATTTAACATATTTGTTGACATAATTTTTCAAAATTATTATGTACACAATTTAATCTTTTACTATCTAGGAATCCAAATATCATGTTACACTTTCACTGATTTGATTCCTTAGACCCTTTTATAGCTCTGTTTTTAAAAACTATGACCCGCTACTTCTAAACTTAGAAGTCAATCTATAAAGTGATATTTTCTGAACTTACAGAAAGAAATGTAACACATAAAATAAAAACCACAGGAAATATACAAAATTCATTCTAGAGCTCTTCGGTGATGACTAGTAAGTGTGAGTATTTTGCATCTTGGCTTAGCTCTAAACCTTGTGCTTCAATTTAGTTTAATGGCTCTAACAGAAGTTACCTTTGTTCTGTACTTTATACTCTTATTTATGTTGAGAAACAGCTTCATATTTCATTCAATAAATCATTAAGTATACTACCAACTTGAAGATATGTCTAACATTAGGTATGCAAATAATGACAACAAAACTATACGGCCTAGCTTTTATATATTTAAAGCATATAAATGCTATTTCCGGTACCAGATTTCACACATTAAACAACTGGAGAATAATAATCAGTGTCTCTAAGTCCAGTTATAACTTTAAAGTGAAAAGATTTATATGTGAAGATAAATATAGGTAGGCATAATATTTTAGAAATTGAACAGTACATTAATATATTTGTATTTCGTTAACAAGAATAAAATAAAAGTTTGGGAATAAAGAAAATTAAAACAAAAGAATAAGAAAAAATATCAAAACTAAACTTTCCAGATGGGAGATTTTGTGTTGAAGAGTAATGAGAACTAAGATAGAGATTAGGAAGAGTCTTGATTTGTAAGGAAGAAAAAAGATCCACAATATGTTTTACAGACATTTTAGGGAGATTAGGCTTGCCACTTAATGTGATATAAATTGGAAGCAGAGCTAGAAGAAGGGAAATCTGTTGCCACAGTGACATCTGTGCCTTAAATGTTAAATATCTCATGTACATCATTGATAGTAGATAAAAATTTTGAAGTCATTTAAAATGATTTGGGAATAAGTCAAAGCCTAGAGCCTAGCAGCATGACTTAATCTGTATGCTGTGTATTGAGAAGAATGTCAATTGAGAAAAGAATGCAATTTTAGGAAATAAATGATGCATTTGTTATGTTTTAGTGTGGCAGAATATTGCTTTCTTTTTCCTTTGTGCCCTTCTAATTTTCATTTAAATAATAACTTATTCAAATTGTTTTATGGTAGTTGGATTATAGTTTAAACCACTGTGTAAAATTTGTAAGTAATTGAAATAACTTTGATCCATATCCTTTCTAGGTTTAAAACAATTCTGTAAATTGCCTTAGATAATTACAAGTGAGAAGAATAGATCTCATGCATTAGAACAAAAAGCATTTTTAGACAATTGCTTCACTTAAATTAAATCAGAAGATTCTTTTAGGAAATCTTTTCCACAAGTTTTTCATAAGGCTTCAGTCTTTCCTTAAGGTTTCTAATGGACAAAAAAAATTTCTTCTGTTGTACTGACTGTCTTGCAAAAAGTGACAGAAATAAGAAGCAATTTACTAAAAAAACTGAATTTCTACATCCTAAGTATTATTCATGAAAACATGAGAAAAATTATTTAGCAATATCATCTTTGTCTGAAGATTATTCCCAAAATTTTTTTGTGGAAAAGTATGCATGTTTCTTAATGGCCTTCATGCCTACCTTAGAGTTAGGCCTATTCTCATAATATTTCTTCTTTCTATCCATCCAAAATACTCTGCGATCATTTATTGCTAGGCATGGCATGGATATGAAGAAACAAAAGGTATAATCCTCACTTTGAGAATGTATAGAATACTGAACCACTGTATTTTTTTTATTACAATGGAACTTCAGTGTCACCTTAATTGCCCATTCTGTTAAATATCCTCTTCATTTGTGGAAACTGAATATTGATACAATACTTTCTGCCAAGGATTTTAAAGGAAAAAATTTGTTTATATAATTTTCACATCTAAACTTTGTTTTATATATATTTTTTGTAACAATTCTAGAATGACTAATTTCCTTGCTTTAACTGGGCATAAAAGTGTTTCTGAGACATGGGACTTAAAGTTTTAAGACTTAGTTGGTCTTCTGATAGGACTGGTCTACTTTATGGGTGCTATTTCTGTATATTCTGCTTGAATGCTAAGAGATACAGAATGCTGGTAACATGAGTACTGCTTTTATACTTTACTTTTTAATTCACCCAGGAATCATGCTTCTTCTCAATACAAAGTTCTATATATTGATAGGATTTTTCTTTCTTAAGAATGTTATGGAGGAACACCAAAAGGTCCTTATTCTTATACACATTAAAATGTACATCAAGTGTATCTAGCACTTACTAGTCATATACATGAAAGTTAGAGGCAAATCAACATACATCAATTCTGCAGGCTTGTCATAAAATAAGCAAAAGCAATGGACATTTTAAATAATTTTTAAAATCTTACTTGTGTTGCATAGCATATGCCTGGGTATATTTTTTTAAGGTGTTAAAAGTGATCAATATGAAAGGGAAATACTTTTTTATGGATAATTTATATTCATTACATCTAAATGTACTTGATAAAAACTATGACAGTAGAAAACTTATGGGATTCTCAACATGAATTATAATTAAGATCTTCCTGACAGATTTAATAGTATAAATATCAGGCAAAAAACTTTACCTATACCAAATTTATCAATTCCTATATTTAGACCTTTTAATAACCCTCCATGATTGTTCACTATTATGATTCTCATACTAGCTAAAAACCATGTTTAGAATGCTATCTTAAAAAAATTGAAAATTTATAAATTCACATTCCAAGTGATTCTTTAAAATTATCTAAAGTAGCAAAATCAGTATTGCTACATTCTAGAGATATTAGTTGATTCAAAATACAAGTAATATGTTTATTATAGAGTTAACTTCAATTGAATTCAAACCTAATAAAGCATGAAAAGTATAAAATCTTATATAGAAACATACATATGATCAAACATCATCATAATCTGTCAAGTACATCCCTATAAACTAATTACATCATACCATTTTCTTCTTCTGATACTTTTTTCTCCCAGACATTTCCAAAAATTAAAGTCCAGGGTTTTTAACTTCACATAAACGTCTACCCTGAATGTCCCCTTTGGCTCCACTTCCTAAAAATTCTGCTCTGAATTTTTCTATGCTCAGTCCACCTTCCATCTACAGATTTGGGGTTTCAATATCCACACATATATTAAGCAACCCTATTCTTCTCTACTTGTCTCAGCCAAATATCAAAGTGTAACTCAGATTACTTTTTCACAAATATTTTTATAATTATTTCATCTCAAGTTCTCTCTTTTCCCTCTGCAGTCTGATATTACGTGACACATATTATATAGTAGAAATACCTATATACTTCTTGAGCACAACTGTGCTGTATCCTTTTTTCTCAGTAAAAGCACACAGTAGGTATTTTATATTTGGGTATGTTGATGAATTAATTAGCTCACCTAAAAGCACAGCTACAAAGTGATAGTAAGAGATTCGGATCTGCAAGTGATCTGGCAGAGTTGCTTTTGTTTTACAAAGTAGATGCATGATGTTTGAAATTTTTTAATATATTTCTGGGGATGTGGCAGAAAAGAGGTGACTTTCCTACCCAGAATGTAGGCCAATTTAATTTGTTAAATTAAATTTCTATTTAATCTCTAAATTCAATATAGAGATGATTTCTGGAGCTGATACAGGTTTTTCTCTCAGTAGAAATCATTTTACCTTCCTTTAATAGTAATGCTAAATATAAATAAGTTAGAGATTTGAACAAAAAACTATTTATTAAAGAATTCTTTGTAATTATAAAAAAGTAAAAGCAGTATTTCTATCAATTCAAGCAGTGATATATAAATTATGGCATATTCATTGACTGTTATTTATTGATGAAGCCTAAGAAATATATCAACATATATTTTAATATTTTAATGTTAAGTGAAAAGCACAGTATATAATGATAGGCATGGTCTGTACACAAAAAGTAAAAGTAAAGCAATATAGTCCTTTTAGATATCTTTAGAAAGTGTAAGTTAAAGAGCATGAAATTGATTTAATTTTTAAGGGACAAAATGATATGGCATAATTGAGAAGGGAAGAAATATTTGTTTATTCTGTAATATTTGATTTTATTTAAAGCAAAAATATCAATAGTTATTGTTTTTGAAGAAAGTTTATACATGTTTTCTGAACATAAAATATGTTTATATAATTCAAAATAAAAATATAACATTTTACTCCTCAAAAAATTAATGCTTAACCATACATTGAAAAAAATGTACATTTATCTCAAACACCAGCCCCTTATGTTTGTATAACAGGTGTTAAGTTAGGTGGTTTCTCAAAGGTCTCATAAGGAATAAAAGATAAACACTGCATAATAAATTGAAAGCTTGGCTCCTATACCAATGTTGTTTTCATTAAATCAGGCTTAAAGATTTGATATGTATTTTATATTATCTCTATATAATTTATTTTTTTAGCTTCTTCACTGGAAGCCTGGCAAAAATGAACTTGGTAGAAAACTCCACCAAAATAAAGAATGTTTAGAGAACAAAGAGGCAAGTTGGTGTCATCACTACAAATAAACAACAGAGTAAATGTAAAAATTCTTAAGATATTTTGTAGCCATATATCTATCAAAGATAAATTTATCAGATTAGAAAGGTCAACACACATTGCCGTGAAAAAAATCAAAACTAAAGACTGATGATGATATATGAATATTATGTAGCAATAAAAAATGAAATCTTGCCATTTGCAACAACATGGATGGACTAGAGATTATTATGATAAGTGAAATATGTCATGCAGAGAAAGAGAAATCACATGATCTCACTTATATGTGGAATCTAAAAATAAAACAAAGCAAACAAAACAAAAGGAAACAGAGGTCAAAAGGATGGCTACCAGAAGGGAGGGGTGGTATATGGGTGAAAAGGGGAAGGGCAATAACATTGCCCTTAAGTCCATAACATTGTGATAAGTTTGCCTGGTGACAGATGATTACTAGAACTAGTAGGGTGATCATATTGTAAGGTATATAAATGTCGAATCACTGTATTATACACCTGAAACCAATATAAACAATGTAAGATTTTACACCAACTATACTTAATTTTAAAGAAAAGTTTCTATCATAAAATTAAAAAGAAAGAGTGTTAGTAAGTGAAATTGTGGAACTGATCTTGGAGATGTTGCTATACATGATATATATATAATGACATAATATATAAAATATATTATTATATATAGGTATGTATGTGTATACACACACACATATATGCATGTATGTATGTATGTGTGTGTGTGTATATATATACATACATACATGCATATGGGGAGAGAGAATGAGATTGGAGAGAGGTAAAAATATAGCCAATATTAATTGATATGTTACATATTTTTTCCTTTAATTCTATCAACAGGAGAAAGACTAGCATACAATAGTTGAAATCATTCAAGTTCACACAGTTTTGAGCAGTTGAGATGGGATCCAATTCCAGACAGCTTGACTTTAGAGCCCAAGTTCTCCAGCAAGCTCTCTTCCTATTTTCAAAGGTCTATTTTGAAAAGTATTTAGATCAGTGATTTTGACAATGATCCCTGGCAAATGCCAAATCAATTGTCACATAAATGATCTGTGGGTTCTCACAGAGTGTTAATTTATGTAGTAGACTGAATTGCTATGATAAGGTCTCCCTTGCCTGATATAAACACTTAGAAATGTTGCACACAGGGTAAAAAATGCTTCATCTGTATTCTCAAGGGATTAAAGTCACCACCCTTCATCAGTATCACTTAGACGAAACGGACCAACATCAGAAAAGACACAAACTACCTAAACTCATTCATTCAAGAAGAAATGGACCAACTGAATGATTCTACCTATTTACTGAATAAATTAAAATTTTAGTGAAAAATTTATTTTAAAAATATCTTCCTAAGACATGAGGGGTTGACTGATGAACTTTAACAAATATTTAAGGAAAAATAATACCAATTTTATACAATATCTTTCAGAAAATTTAAAAGAATAAAACACTTCCTCCCAAGCTTCAAGAGGGCAGCACTATCACAATACTAAAACTAGACTAAGATATTATAAGAGAGTTGCGTACCAGGATCCCTCATAAATACAGATGTAAAAATACTCAAAAAATATCACTTCCATAAAACAATATCAAAAGAATAATACATCGTCTCCAAAGGGGGTTTATCCCTAAATATAAGATTGGTTTAACATTCAAGAACTGATAAATAAAATCAACAATACTGGCATTATATTTTCAAAATTCATATGATCAATACATGCAGAAAAGCATCTGACGAAATTCAGTATCCATGAAAAATAATCTTACACTAGGAATAGAAAAAAACTTTCTCAACTTAATAAAGACATATTGAAAAACATTAAACATATGATATTTCATGATGAATGACTAAATTCTTTCTCCCTAAATTGGAAACAAGGCAAGACACATAAAACTGGAAGTCTTAGTGAAAGAAGGTGAGCATTAAAGGACACAGATGAAAACCAAGAAAAAATGTCTCTCTTCACTAGCATAATCTCTCTCTCTAAAATCCCAAAGAATATTTTAAAAGTTTCTAATAGTAATAAGTGAATTCAGATAAGTCTCAAGATAAAAGTTTATTATACATAAAATCAATTGTATTTCTATGTATTAGCAATAAACAGTAGCTATTTGAAAAATAAAACACTACCATTTTCAATAGAACCAAAAGAAACCTGAAATACTTAGGTAATGAAATTATATGTACTTATAACTTATAAGGTTTCTATGTACTTATAATTTATATATTTATTGAAATAAATAAAAAAAGGACAAAAATAAATTTAAAATATGATATTCATAGAATGGAAGACAATATTAAGAACATTAGGTGGTGAACTTATTATACATCAAGTTGACAATGCACTGTGGAATTGTGTGCCTGAAACCTATGTAATCCTTGCTAACAGATGTCACCCCAATAAGTCTAACAATAAAAATGAATTAAAAAAAAAAAAAAAAGAATTTAATTATCTGCCAGCTAATTCAATATCGATAAAAAATACCTATATAGCTTTTTCTCTTAAATATATATCAACAAGCTGATTCTAAAATGTATTTGGAAAGATAAAAAAATTAAAATAACCAAAAAAAAGTAAAAATTTAGCTGACTCACACTAGTAGATATTAAAACTTACTTATAAAGCTACAATAATCAAGAAAGGCAACAGTGTATGGGTTAAAGGAGAGAAATATAGATGAATGAAAAAGAATAGAGAGCCCAGAAATAGACCCACACAAATAAAATCAACTGAATTTTTAACCACTGTATTGAGGTCTGAATGATGTTAATTGATATTTTGAGAAAGCCATTTCAATAGTGAATAAATAGTCTTTTCAACAGCTGAAGCTTGAATAATGAGATGTTCATATAACCAAAAAATTAACTGCAACTCATGCCTCCCATTTTAAGGTAACCCAAAATGAATCATAGACAAAATATAAAAAATAAAATTATAAACTTACAGAAGAAAACACAAGAAATATCTGTGTAAGCTCTGGTTAAGTAAAAAATATTTAGATACAACACGATCCATAAAAATGGAATTTTATAAAAATTAAAATGTTTTGCTCCACTAAAGAAAGTGGTATGACGATAAGCGGACAACACAGACTGGTAGAAACAATAAAAATTATACTTCTAAAAAGAGAAATGAAACTTACATCTACACAAAACCTGAATGTAAACATTTCTAACAGCTTTGTCCATAATTGCCAAAATCTGGTAACAACAAGCATGTCTTGCCCACGTAAATGCATAAACAACATATGTGAGACATTGCTCACAATGTAATACTAATCAGGAAAAAAAAAGGAACAAACTATTGAGTCACATAACATGAATGAACCTTAAACATATTTTGCTAAATGAAAAAAGCCAGATCCCCAAAACTCCATCGGGGTTTCTTAACTAGGGAATTGCTGACTTGCTGGGCCAGGTAATCCTGTGTCGCACAGGTATTCAGCAGCAGCCCTGACCTCTATCCACTAGAGGCCAGTAACACTCTAGTGCTAATAATGAAAAAGTCTCCAGACACTGCCACATATCCCTAAGAAACAAATTTCCCTCCTCTTGAGAACCACTGGTGGACATATTTTAGGTTTCTGTTTATATCACATTTCTGAAAAAGGCAAAATTATAGAAACATTAAACACATCAGCAATTGCCAGAGATTAGGGGGAGATGGAGTGCTTAAGTATGAGGTAAGTGTGAGAAGACTGTAATGCAAATGCTTTGTATCATGTCTATGTTGGGGGACGCATAACTCCATGCATTTGTCATCATCTAACATGTAGACCACAAAGACTGGATTCTACTGTATATAAAATTAAAAAATAAACAAACAGAAACAGCACATGAGAGGAACACAATCAAATATGAACTGTGATATATGAAACTAACTGTGTTACCAATGAACAACATATGCACAATAGAGAGACAGTGGTTAAAGTAAAAGTAAACTTTAGTGACTTTGGGAAACAGTACTTTGACTATTGCAAGACTTAAAGACGGAACAGTAGACAAATAATACACTGTAGTTAGTTAATTTGTTTCTCAAATGCATATGGGTTAGGAATTCTGAAATTAATCTATACATACAATAGGGCTTAAAAATAAGTAAATATATTGCAGATAATGAGAACCCACTTTCTCAATGTTAGAGGGGGAAAAGTTGCAAATACTGGAAGGGATAGTCTAGAATGAAACTGGTGGTGTGGAACTGTAAGTGCAAGTATCACTATGAACTCATAGTTTTTAGTATACATACACACAGACATGAAAATAAATATAAATATGTTTTCTGCAAGTGTGATTAATCTAAACTTAGCCTGCTGAGAGGTCCCTGAAACAATGACACCCTAGAAGCACTGAGCACACTAAGCATACAGACCTTAGTGTTTAAATCATTTTCTCCAGTAAAAAGAACTTGAGATTCCTGGAGAAGTGTTTGAAAAAATAAAATGAGCCCAGATCATTGTGTGATTTTAAAAGTAAGTGCTTATAAGATGATGGGGACACAGAAATGATCATGCTGAGCAAAATATTAGACAGAAAAAGTAGAGAACAATATGATTTCTTTCACTCATTTGTGGAATATAAAACTGAAAGCCACAAAAACTCATAGACCCAGACAATAGTTTGGTGCTTAGCAGAGGGTATTGGGGAGGGTGGGTGGTAGAAGCGGGTAAAGGGAATCAAAGAAATGGTGACAGGAGAACTGACCCTGGGTAGTGAGCACACAATGCAATATATAGATGATGTGTTACAGAATTGTACACTTGAAACCTATGTAACTTTACTAACCAATGTTATCCCAATCAATTTAATAAAAATATAAAATAAAAATATAGGGATACAGAAGACTATGTGAAGAGGTTCCAATGACCAAACTGGAAAAACTTGAGCAGCCAAATAAATAATGATAGTATTAAACCCATAGAGTAATATAGATATCCATGTATCAGATTAATATAAATTAATAAATGAATAAATATATAAATGTGTGAGAAGAGACAGCTCTTTTTTATAAATACGTCAAATTAATAAATGTATAAGAAATGAAGAAAATTTAAAAATTTCCATTAGGATTCCATAGAAATAATTATTGAGGGCAAAATTTTATGCTAAAATTATTATGCCAACTTTTGAGAAAGATAGGATATAGAATAATTGTATAGTGTTAAAGTGTCTTCCCCAAGATACTTATCATTACAGAGTACAAAAACAGTAACTTTACAGTGTGTAAACCTGTCATGTACCACATCAAACAAGTGACCAAGTTCACATCGCCAGTCATGACATCTAAACCTTTGTGCCCTCTGTATGATGTACGGAGGACACAGCTCTTACGTTGTTATTTTACCAAAAATATATCATTTCAATCTAATCATGTGAAAATATCAGGCAAAATAAGACTAAAAAGGCACAGCTCCTCCAGAAAAATAAATGGTGGAGAGTAGTAATGACTTAGCAGAGGTGAATCATTTTCATTTGTACCCAGAAATCTGAAACTATGGAGAACTAGTTTGATGATCCTGTGCATATCACTGGTCACCACTGTTCTAAGGACAGGATGAAGGTAAGCACTCTTCTTCTCTCATAATATGCTGGGGAAAAAATACAAGAGAAATTACTTTTCCAAGTATAGTTGTGTATTATTTTCCACATCTTTTTAAAAATCACCCTACTTTGTTTTTGTCACCAAGATTACTCATATTCATTAAAAAAAAAAAGACAGAAAGAAACAACTGTGAGACTACTAATTGTCTGCAACCTTTAAATGTCTACAGGCAGACAGAGAAGTCACTAATCATTAGAGAAAACCTTATTTGCTTTTGTACTGACTTCAGAAGGTGAACTGAAAGTTACCTTCAATTGAACATTCACTTTCAACATCAAGGCCCAGCAAAGAATCTGAAACTGGATTTGGATATATTTAATTAGAGCTAACTTCTTCCAAGAACTTTAGATCCTTTTGCTAAAGATGAAATAAAATAGTGCTAGATTGAAGTGTTTGGATATTCTAAGCTCAATAATAGCCTGCCAAATTATTAAGCCTTTCCCAGTCCCTTGAATCAGAATTAATCATTTCCTGGGTTCATCTTAACTCCGGAATTTATATAGCATTTTTAGATTATACCTTACTCCCATCCTTTACTTAGTATATAAGCCTGATCTCACCTACTAGACTTTACATTTCTAAAGGCCTGAATAGCCTTCTTTTAATTGAATCATACAGTGTTTTGAATAATGACATGGATCGGGGTCAGGTTAATTTCTATTGAATAAAACAGATTGTTAATTTGATTATCCTTTCTGACAAGATAATTAATATCTCTATCCATACCTATACTTTTACCTTTACCTATATCTATATCTAATCTATATCTACTTTTTCTATCTAGATATAAATATAGTAGCTATAGCTATAGAAATGAACATAGACACAATTTGGCATCTGGGTTACTTCCTAGTATGTAACTGTTGTGTCTCTAAGACTACACAATCCATATATATATGTAACAAAAAGTTTTAGTGATACATGTTTACACAACTGTTTTAGGATAACTTTTAAACAAAAAATTAGAGAAAACATATTTAATTATTCATAAATGAATTGTTTCTTTTGGTAAGTCAAAAATCACATATTTAGTAGAATGTGTGTCTGGATAGAAGGTCTTTCTGTTCACTGATGTGCTCTTAAAGGCTAGAACAGTGACTGGAACATAATGAGGTCTCAATAAATATTTATGAAATAATGGAGTGTATGAACTCTAACAAATAGATATACAGGGGCTATCCAGAAAACATACAGCCATGTAATATGAAAAATAGAGGTATTTAAGGTGGTATTTTTTCAAGATAGCCTTCATAAATTAAAAAAAAACATGTTTAGGAATTCTTTTATATTCTTTAATGAGAAGAAATAATTATATATTGCCTTATGAATTCTTAGCCATAAAGTTTTTTCTTGGATGCTTTTACAACTTCCAGAACACATTCAATTTAACTTTATCCAAATCTTTCTAAGGGAAGGAAACAATGCTTATGTACGGAGAGAATCAGATCATTGTTTCTCCACTTACAAGTGAAAAGCTTCTCCTTTTTATAGACAAAATGGTAACACAATGATGCCAATTATAACTTTTTTTTCTCCTTCGGGTGTAGTAGGAGGTTTTCTCTCATCTCAACTAGCATGCCCTCATTTTTGTTATGACAAACATAAGAAGTGTTCTTTATGAAACTAAAGATTATTCCTCCTATTTGCTCATCTCTTGTTTAAATTACTTCCTGGTAATTTAAAAGTGGGTATGACCTGCTGCTACATGCTATTGTAGTTTGGGTTTCTGTAAGTTCACAGATGAAGTAACTATTTCACATGCCAAATAGCTAAAAATTCTACTGGTCCTGCTCCAGCAGCACTGACCAAGAAACATCACAATTCATATTCTCTTCCTTTGCCTATCTCAAAATATCAAGAACATAAATCATTGTGGATACTCCAAATACAGTGATATATTTTTTAAATGCTACCATTTAAAAATCTTTTTATACGAAGCACACGAAGTGTATAAAGGGAAGCTTGGCTGTCATTCAGGAGACCTGATGTGCATCCACAGCTCTGTCAATTGTTCGTTGTTTAATCCTGACCTTGAGAGAGCCTCTTTTATATGTCACTTTGTATGTCTATAAACTGAAGGAGTGCTAGCCTCTGTATAACCAGTGATTAATGCTAAAGATTATACAAATCAATATTTTTCAGTAGAGCACTATAATGACATACATGGACTAGGATATACCATAGTATATGTCATGTTTATCCTATATGGTAAAACATCTGGTATAACATATAGTCCATGATATTGGAGTCAATCTTGTTAATCTACACCAACAACTAATTTTTAAATATTTGCTATTTCTAACATTTTTATAATATGTTTAATGGTTTACCAACTAGTTATAAGTATAATTTATTTAATTCTAAGAAGGAAGTCAGACAAGTCTGGTGGTATCCCCACCCTGTGGATCCAGAAGCTAAAGTTCCAAAGTGGTAAGCAACTTAAATCTGCACAGAATATAGGCAACAAAAGTAAAACAAGATTTCCAGGGCTGGTGAATCTTCCAGTTCTTTTCACTGCCATCCATTGCCTGTGTTCAGTCTTTCAAAGTACTTTTCCACAAAACAAAAGACAGTCTCAGAGTCATACCAGCTCAATCTCTTTGCCCTCCAAATTTCAGATTTGGAGAGTAGGTAGATGGGCCTATATTCTACCAGTTCATCTGGAAACCTCTTTAATTTTGACCTCTTCAACTCCGGAAGTTCACAGAGAGTTACATAGCAATCAGTGGCAACATTAATTAGGATTTGAGTCTTGCATTTAGTTTTTCTTTTTCACTTTTGTTATGACAACTATAAAGGGGTGTTCTTTATAAAACTAAAAATTGTATCTCCTATTTACCTTGATATTTAGAGTATTTTTAAAAAGCATAAAGCAAACTCATTTTGGAGGACAAATTTGGATGACAGAGAGAAAACTGAGTGGTAAATCAGTGGAGTATAATCTGTTTTTGGAGGAACCTGTTATTATTTATCTCAATTTTCTTAACTGTAAAATGAAGATAATATTGCCTAGCACACAGGTTTTAGTCTCCCTTGAACAAACTTTTGAGAAGATGATGGGTGCACAGTGAAAAAAAATAGAGTGGAGGTCCTAATTAACTTTAGGAAACAGCACATTACGTTGAGTTAAATGGGTTTCGTTAATAAAGTCCTTCACAGAGTCTATGCTAATATGAATTACAAAATCTAACAAGGGGACACTGTACACACGGTTTCCTAAATATTTTTCATTACAGAACACTTCTTGCCCATAGATTTGGAAAACCTACATTGCAGTTTATTGTCACTGTCATTAATACAGATAGTAAGAAGACCAAAGCACAAATAATAGGATTTAGAAATACTTAAATGGTAATGTTTGAGCAAATTCTTGGTTATCTATAGGATGTAGATACAGAAATATCCCTGCTGCAGTGTGTGCTTCTTCACTTCTCTTCTCATGCTCAGTTGTGTTCTGTGTTATTATTGAGCATAATTCCTGCATCATGTTTTTTGGAAGAAGCAACACAGGCGACGATTAAGGCATAAAAAAAAAAACTTTAAGAGGAGATGAATCTATCAAATACAAAGATCAAAGTATTCATCCATATGACTCATAAACAGTTTAAATATTAAGTTAAAATAACTTGTGTTCTTTCAAGTGAGTGTTTAGCCTAGTATTAATCACATCCCATACAAATTAGGTTTAGAAGTGAAATTAGGTAGCATGGCATTATAATATGTATATTATAATATACATAATATATAAATCAGGATTTACATGTTAGAATTTATCCTACCTGATTGTCACTTTGTATAATTTATAACAACATTCTTGTTGAAAAAAAAATAAGATGAAGGTAGAATCTATCATTGCAGATTGCTGATTATTATCATAAGCTGACACATCATTTCTAAAATATGACAGGTCTCTTGAGTGAAGATATTTATCTAAGCAAATCAATCTTATACTTTACAAGTTTATCATTCTAGCTTAGGGATGATTAAGTTCCTTGAAAGTGTGAGAGAATGAGAGAATGACTGTGATTTTGTACAGTAGTTTTTTATCACAAAATTGTCCTGGTATTTTACTTTCTACTGGCAACAATGCACTGCTGTGACCATGGCACCCAACCTGTTGGATTTATAGCCTTGAGTCCACTATTGTTGAAAAACTGTAAAATCAACCTCTCATTCCTTGTTAAATTAGGAGAGAAAAATCTTTCATTTTCCAAAGGTCAAGATGTTCTTTATAAGAAGATAGTTTATGTCAGTTCCACAGCATTACATATAAATGATGATAAATAAGTTATTTTTAGTAGCATACTTTCTTTAGTACACAAGTTTGAGTTAGGGTTGTCAGAAATTGGTTGTACTGAGTACACTTTGTGTGTGTGTGTGTGTGTGTGTGTGTGTGTGTGTGTGATAAAAGGTGCTTGAATTAAATCTGTCTTTGGAGACATAAATTCACTTTTACTGGGAAGGTGTACTTTATCCTAATTCCTACACAGTGTTTTCTCTGAATACTGTCTCACAAATAAAACTTTAGTGAATGATTGCTTTTATAAAAATGTAGTGTTTTCAATCTTGTGATGAAGACGGAGTTAAGGTTTAGCCATACCAGTGTTTGCAAACAAGATGAATGGAGGAAGAAGAGACACTGACGAGTCTGGAATTAATTATTATTCTGAGGAAATAATAATAGAGCTCAGCCACTAGATGGAGCAATCAAAATTCTATCTAACAAGTATTTGGCATAATCTTTATAAACCAAATGGGAGCTCTTTAGCATCTGAAGAAGTATAGAAACTCAGGAATCATGGTGAGGTCAGGAATAAGGAAGAGAACTTGGTTGGTGTAGGGGGTTAAACTTTCTAGTAGGGTCACCAGGCTTGGCATCTCAGCACGTTGTGCAAATCAGGAAGTCATGTCCCAGGCCAACAAGCGAAGGGGACAATTACACATTTTAAAAGTTATTACTCCTCAAATCTTAAATTTATTCATGTCCTGAAACTGGGACTTTAATATTAATTCTAAGCCAAGATATTTGGAGACTGAGACTGCAATATATGCATGGCCAGCTTTGATCAAAATTGATTTAGTAGTTGGATAGGACAGTGGCTGATGGTTATGGACAGAGGGGATTGACACTAGTCTAGAATAAATATTAAAGATAAATTATATGTTAGATTATGATTTGCTGCACTTTTGAGAAGATGAGATCTATTCCAGTCTAAAAGAAGAAGAATGAACTAAACAATTCTCAGACATGTTGCCAAAAATTATATGGATAATAAAAATAGTATCTCCCTTTATGGGGGAGTACTCCACATGTGCAAGTAACATATACTGAGTTATTAGTGTGATTTATGCCATTTAATCCCCTCAACAGCTATACAAAATACATATAGATGTTATCCCATTTTATTAATGTAGAATCTGAGACTTAGATTAATTGGGATCAGAATTTAAATTATGGTCTGTGTATTAGTTACACAGCTATTGCTCCGTAACATGTTATTGCATAATTAAGTAGTTGAAAAAACATTTTTTGTCTTACACTTCCAGTGAAGTAGAAATCTGGAGTGACTTTGCTATATGTGGCTTCGAGAGCCTATGATAAACGTGTCAGCTGAGACCGCAGTCATCTCAGGACTTGATTGCAGAAGGAACTCTTACAAACTCATACATGCAGCTGTCAGTAGGTCTCAGGAGACCTGCTTCCAAGCTCACTCACATGAGACACAACATTTCATCACTCCTGCCATATTCTAATGTTGAGAAGCAAGTCAATTAGTCTAGCACCCACTCAAGGAGAGGGGAGTTTACGAAAATCTGAATACCAAGAGGTAAAGATTATCAGGGTCCATGTTAGAGGATATGCACCACAGCATTCTCAACAAAACCACTTTATTATCTTTCTCTTAATTTTTAAATTCTAAGTTCTCATGCTTGGATTCTTTTAGCTACACAGATTTATAATACCACAAGGTAAGCAAAATGGCTATTTCATTCTTTTTTGCTTAGTGGATAACTGTCCTCTAGACAAGATGAACAAGCCTTCAAAAGGTAGCAAGTTCAATCTTTCTGAAACATATATTTTCTGGTGTGTAGCAGCTCCCTGTTATTTAAGATGAGAAATAAAGTGAAATTGAGCTTCCACCTCATCTGTGAGGCAAAATTTTTGACTCCGATACTTTCTCTGTGAAATGTAGATGCACAAGAAGAACCAATGCTTCTATAACAAAATCCGAATAAATGCATGGTGTTTACATTTAGAACACTAAAGGCATATATTTTTAATCTTCATATATATATATTTGAATATATATGTAAAATTCAAATTTAGGTAGCTAAACTAGAATGTTCTATTTCTATATGTTTGACGTAATTGTATTTTGAGACCAATTAGTTTTTCATGTATTCTGATTTATTAATGTAAAACTAATTTGTTTCCTACCTAGCATAGAAAGGAAGGAAAAATCAATTCTACAGAGGAGTAAAATTTAAATAATTTCTTTTCAAAACAGTAAAGAAAACTGAATTTCATAAATATTTAAATCCTACTTTCCTGTAAAAAATTATTGGCTCTAAGCAATGACAGTCAAACAGTCTGCTGTACCTTAATTCTCATTCAGTTTATTAAGGATTTAGGTTTTCTTGAGAGAAATAATTAGTTTCATTTAATCATTCCTTCACCTTGAAGTATAATCCTACTAACACCATACAATGCAAAAAAAAATGTGAATCAATGTTAGTGATAATCTAGAAAAAACAGGGTAATACAAAGCTGATAGGACTCATTTTGTGAAACTGTGTCAGAACTGATTCCATTTTTCAATTAAATTTCATTTTCACCTAAATTAATAAACATGTTTTTAAAAGGCAAATAGCACTATAAAGTAACAAGATGTAGCTCTTTTCCTCTCCCCCCTTCCCAACCCATCAATTTTATTCCCCCAAAGCAACTCCTAATACACATTTAGCTATTTCCTCAGATATTGAACATTCTCATATGCTATTTCTTTAATTTTCAATTTTAAACAGTAATTTTATTTTTTAAATGGATGATAAGAATTTGTCTTGCTTACAAAGCACTCACACCCAGAACACAGACACACAAGCACACAGACTCACATGCCTAGTCCCTGAAGCTTCCTGATACAGTTATATCATCATGTTTAAATCCATATGTAGTGCTTACATCATTCTGACTATTGTTGACAGTGAAATTAAGTGGTATATAATACTACGATTATGCTTTTACAACTTTTTGTTTTTCCTGAAGATAATAACTGCTTAATTACTTTTCATTTTCTGTCCCATGAATTGTAATGCATTTACTAATTGTTGATAGCCTGTATTGACCCATGTACATGTGTATTATACGTACACTTTGACATATGATGTGTAGGGTTTTTGTCACTTGAGACTTATTTCTTCAGGTTGTTTCATTCTGTGGTTATTTCATTCAGAGGCAGTTTTCATCTGGAACTGCCAAAATTTGTCAGGACAAAATGTGAAGTTATAAACCAGACAAGTTTACATTCTGATGTACTATGCTAATGACTCTGCTTTAAGTGTATGCCTTTAAAACAAGGAATTCAGAGAAGTTATTTTTTGCATAATTGCCACCTGAAAATTGTGGTGCATTTATAATCACGAATCCTACATTATACAGTATGTTCCTGACTGGAGAGTATGTCCTATCTGCACCCCCCTCCACAGGCTTTGATCAAAACTGAATACTAGGCTTACAATTTACACACAAGATGGTTGGTCAATTTCTCTTTCATCAATTACTTTTGGGCTCTGTAAATTTCATTTTATCTCCTTTCCTACCTAGGTCCATTTTGGTATCGGCTGCAGAAGGACACACTCTGATTGTGATAAATCTCTGGCTCTGAACTTACCTGACCACCAAGCCAGGTAAGTTGGCATAGTAATGGGAGATTAGTAAAAGCTATCCTTATATTTGCAGCTAGCAAAAAATTAATTACATGTGAAAATGACATGAGCCTTATAAATATGTCCTACTAAACACAAAATAATACGTCTTCTTAGCTGGATCCCCACAATGCCTGCAGCCTACCATTCTAGCACAACTGTACTAGAAAATTTGTGTCAACTAATAGTGGTTAAATTATCTTCCAAATTTTTACTAAACCATTTGAGCACGTCAACAATTTGCTAAAACCTCTTTTATCTATTGAAAGGGAACTGTGCAAGTGAGACATTTTGAAGTTGAAGATTCATTAACTTCATACTATATTCACCTGTGACTCCCTTCATTTTATTAACCTTGTGCATCAATGGCTTCCCGGAAAGTGAACAGGAGAAGTTAATATTTGAGTCCTTGCATGTCTGGAGGTGTCTTTAGCCCACCTTTACATTTAATTATTAGTTGGTTGTGTATGGAATTCTAAGTTCAAAATCATTTTCCCTTAGAACATTGAAGGTATATTGAAGAGTTCAATGTCCTTCTAAATCCAGTTCTGTGTGCATGATCCTTTTTATATATTTTTTCTTTCTGAATGATTTTAGGACTTGTTATAGGTTCAATGTGTCCATTCAAAATTCATATGTGAAGTCCTCACCCACACATCTCTAGAATATGACCTTATTTGTAAATAGGGTCATTACTTGTGTAATTACTTAGGTTGAGATGAAGTCACTAGGGTTGGCTCTAATCCAAAGTGATTGGTGTCCTTGCAAAAAGGAAAAATTAGGACACAGAGACGAACACACATAGGTGGAAGAAAACGTGAAGAGGCATAAAAAGAAGACAGCTCCCTACAAGCCAAGGAGAAAAGCCTGAATTAGGGCCTTCCCTTGTAGTTCTCAAAAAAAAACTCAAGTCTGCTAACACTTTGATCTGTACTTCTAGTCCCCGAAACTGTGAGACAATAAATTATTTTTTTAAGTCACCCAGTGTTGGGGAGCCATGCAGGCTGGCTTTAGTGAAGCATAACTTGTTTTGCTTCTTGTATTGTTCCTTTCTGCACCTGGAGGGTGCTTACTACTTACTGAGGTGTGTGGTGAGGATGGCCAGTTCCTTGAGACACAAAAGAAAGATAACTATCTGGGTAATGGAAAAAATTGTCCTGGGAAACTGTCCCCCTGAGTTCTCTCAGACCTTTAGGTTTCTGATAAATGGTTAATGATCTGCTTTCCAATGAGGTCATGCATGTTCTTCCTGCTATGTCGCACGTACCCTGTACGTATATATTGGTGGTGGAAAATAAACTCGGGGCTTCAGTATTTACTGGAGTCCTCCCGGTAACTCTCTTCTCTGTCTCTTTTCATTAATCCTCACTCCCCCCCTCAGGCTGTTCGATTCATTGGCTGGTTCCGATAACCCAGTTTCTGGTACTTTCCTAAAAAATCAAATTAGAGCACTTTCTCTTTATTTCTAGTGTTCTACAACTGGATCATTCTGTCTTTTTAATTTTTTTTTCTCCTAGCATACCTTTTAATATGGAAGCATATGCCCTTCAGTTCCAGGATACTCTTTTTATTATGGTTTTTGGTAAATTGTCAGCCTCAATTTATTTTTGTTTTGTTTTCTTTTTTCTGAAATTTATGTTCACATTCACATTAACCTTTTTGGTTTAATCTTTTAATTTTCTTATCTCAAATTTATTTTTTCTTTTGTCATTTTTCCCTACTAAGTGATATCCTCAATTTTATATTCTAGCCCTTCTTTGAATATATAACTTTTGTATTAGTTTTAATACCCAAGAACTCATTGTTTGTTAGTTTTTTTTCCTGAGTGTTCTTTTTGCCATATCATCCTGGGTTTACTTTTGTTGTCTGTATCTTTTTTTTTTTTAATTTTAACTCATAATTCAGAAGATTGAAAGTTTGGACTGGGATCAGTTTGGCAGATCCGATTGGTCTTGGCTTGGTTCATTCATGCATCTGTGATCAACTACTGTGCTGGCTAGAAAGAAGCTCATATTTGTTTCACATGTTCTTTCATCAACAGGCCAGCCAAGAGTGTTCACATGAAGCTGTACACAATCTCTATCCTCAAATTTACTTGTGAGTTCTCTGGAGTCATAGTTTTTTCTCTACCACTCCACCAAAAATACCTTGTCAAAGTCACCATGTTGTTATGTAAAATAATCTTAATCTTCATCTTACTCAATCTATTAGGAGTTGATCAAACATTTTCATTTACAACACCTTATTTTCAATCTTGTTTTTAAGACATCATAAATGGCTACTTTTCTTAACACATCTCTGGCCTGATTTTTATATGTCTTCTTTGCTGATAGTTCCTCATGACCATACCTCAAAATCAAACTTGTCCAACCTGTGTCCTTGGGCCACATAAAGTCATAAAATTTCTTAAAACATTACAAACATTATGCATGGACCCCCCCTTTTTTTTTTTAGCTCATCAGCTATAGTTAGTGTTAATGTATTTTATGTGTGGCCCAAGACAATTCTTCCAGTGTGACCCAGGGAAGTCAAAAGAGTGGACACTCCTGCTCTAAATACTGATGTACAATAAGCCTCAGTCCTTAGAGCTCTTATCTTTAAAAAAAAGTATTACATTAAGGTCCTTTGTCATATCATCCAATCTTAGCATTTAAAAAGTTCCCTATTTATATAGATGCCCTCCAAATGTATACCTCTAATCCAGGCTTCTCTCCTACTCCAGACTCTGATATTCAACTGCCTATCCAGCACAACAACTTGAATGTGTAAGAGGGCTCTTAGACTCACATTTTCAAAAGTGAACTCCTGATACTTATATTTCAAACACCCACAACTATTCTTCTTGCAGTCTTATGTGTTTTCTACAATAACAATCTTACTTTTTCCATTTCGCAAACTAAAACACTTCAGAATCAATCATGACTTTTTCTCTACAGTACATATCTAATCACCAAATCCTGCTGTTGCTAAATTTGAAATATGTCCAGAATCCTACTTTTCTGTGCATCCACTCTTACAATCCCAGCCAAGTCATCATCAGATTTTCTGGATTGTAGTGGTAATAGCTCTTTAAATGTTTCTCTTTAATTCACCTTCACCCAACTCCCACAGTATTCACAGAGTAGTCATTATAATTTATTTAAAATATAATTTATACCATCTCATTCCTCTTCTCAAACTCTTATAGTATCTTCTCAACTCATTGAAAGTACTAGTCTATTTGCAGAATTTTTAATTTTTATTGAGATATTATTGACATATAATACTGTATAAGTTTAAGGTTTATAATGGGTTCATTTGATACGTTTATATATTGCACTATGATTACCACTCCAGCATTGGCTATCTCCTCACTTGACTATCTTTTTTTTTTTAAGTGAGAAAAATTAAGATCTAGTACCTTAACAACTTTGAAGTTTCAAATAAAGTATTGTTGAATAAAAACTATGCTATGCACTAGATCTCCAGGCCTTATTTATCTATTAGTTGCAAGTTTGTACCCTTAAACAATGTCTTCCCAATTTTCCCACCCCCTAGCCTCTGGTAACCACCATTCTACTCTCTGTTTTTACAAGTTCAGCTTTTTTAGCTTAGATATATAAATGATATCTTACAGTATTTGTCTTTGCTCATCTGATTTTCTCTCTTAGCTTAATGCCCTCCAGGTCCATACTATTTACCTTAGCACAAAAATATAATAGGGTTCCAAGGAATAAATCTTACAAATCATGTAAAAAATTATAAATCTTAAGAAAGTTATAAAAGAGGACCTAAATAAATTTTGAAAAACCTAGATTTAGTCCAGAAGAAACATCTGTACAATAGAAGATAAAAATTCTTCAAGATTGAACTGCTATTCTAGTCAAAATCTTTAATTGGTGAAAGAGGAAATTGCCAAATAATCATCAATATTTCTGAAAAATATAAACAAGAATGATAACATGCGTCAATATCTATTATAAATACATATAATTAAAATATTGTATTATTAACATAATGATACAATATTGACCAATGGAAGAAGAGAGATTGGAAATAAAGTGTAGTACATACAAAAGTTTGATATGTGACAAAAATGTATATGATTTTCAATCAACAAAAAATATGTCAATCCACACATTCATATCAATTTCAGATGGATTATAGACTTAAGTATGAAAGACAAAAGTTTGAAAAGCAAAACTTCAAAATTCTTCTAAGAAAATTTAAGAGGCTATATAAGTTTATAGAGGAGTTATTTAAAAAAATGAAAAAGCACAAAAAGCACAAAGAAAATTAAAAACAAAGACAACTTGGACAGATATTTGAACACATAAAACTGATAATTGACCAAAATGATGTATAAAATTATCCTACAAATAAATGTAGGATAGATGAACAAAACAGAAATAGATGATGGGAGAGGTGGGCAAGATGGTGACCTGGGAGGAGGTCCTTAAAACCTCTCCCAGGAAACACAATGAAAAGGACATCTAGAAGCCAAGAAAGAAAACCCTGAGTGGCATAGTGACAACTAAGAAATCCACTCATTGCAAGAAAACACATGAAAGTTAGAGGAAGTAGGTTGAGCGTAGAGAAGGGAGGGGACAGAGATGGATTATGACTGGACCCCATTGTTGCTAACTGAAAAAACTAGAAGGAATCCAGGGAGCAGCACAATACACAGGATGGAGGAGGCCAAGAGGTGACAAAAGTGGAAGCCAGAGTGGTGGAACTCTGGGAGTCCTTGAAGGAGCTAGATCATAAAGCAGGGTGTTAGCGACAAAGCCTGGGAGCTGGGCTCTGAAACTTCTAAGTAGCAAGAAAGCTGAAGGAGGACTCTAAACAGCTGCAGGCTGACAATAAAACCCCAGATACAGCACCTGGGCTCCTGCACCCTCACGGTGTGAATTGCAGGCATGTGCATGGTGCCACTGTAGGACTGCTATTCTTTTCCCACGCAGAAGTGCACCCACCACCCTCTCCTAGCACTCTCATGTAGCCTGTGTCTCCAGGCCCATGGTGTGCATGCACCCAGCACCCTCACATAAATATGGACCCATGGAGTGTGCATACCTGGAGATCTCACAGGGCCAGTGGATTCCCAACACCCTAACCCAGCACTCTTGCACAGCCTGGGGTGCATGCAAACCGAGCACTGTCTCACATACCCAGTAATCTCACAGGGCCTGTGGATTCTGGCCCATGGTGTGCGTGCACCAGCACCCTTGTGTGGCTTGCACTGGCAGATTTGGCCCTGAGAAGTTGCTGTGGAAACAAATTGCTGGAACACGCCCAGGGTAAAGCACGGGAGAGTGGAGAGAGGTGGATTTGACAACGTTCACCTCAACCAGTGAGAGCAGCCTTTGCCTGTATCCCATCAGCCTCCTCCATTTCCCCCAGCTTCCCGCGCTAAGGACAGGAGGTGGAGCTGCCCCCACAAATGTTATGTTAGCTTCCCCCATCTCCTACAGCCTCCCCAACTAACTGCAGATAGAGGAAGGACCGTAGACCAATACACTCTGCCCCCAAACACTGCTAGAGACCAGAGATAAGGCTTAAACACCTCCTATCTCTTTCAAAACTTGTCCCCCAGTGCCACCTGGTGTCTGCTCTACAGCAAGACACCACAAAAATATCAATCAGAGAAAGAAGTCAAGCTCTGGGGCTCTGCTGAATGTAAAGCTCTCATGCCAAAGAAGAACACAACAGGCAATATAAGTACCTTAGGATTTAAAGCTGCTCAGAAAGAAGATAAAAAAATCTCCAGGACAGGATCTCATAGATCTAGAAATTTATGAACTAAGTGACAGAGATTATAAAGTAGTCATTCAAAATGCTCTGAGAGAAATGGAAACTTATTGGCAGAACATCATAGCTGAGATGAATGATCTCAGAAAGAAAATTTGTGAACAAAAGGAACAATTTAACAAATTCAAACCATAAGAAAGAATGAGATGGAAATTCAAGAGATAAATAATATAATAAAAGAAGTGAGAAATGAAATAGCTGCCATAGAAAACAGGGTGAAACAGATGGAGGAAACAATCAGTGATATTGAAGATCAGAACATGGAAACATCTCAGAAAGAGGAAGATAGGGAATATAGAATCAAAAGGATTGAAAGAACTCTGTAAGAACTATCTGACTCCATGACACAAGGCAACATCAAGATAATAGGATTAAAAAAAGGAGCAGAGCACTCTACAGAGAACATACTCAAGCAAATAGTAGATGAGAACTTTCCAAACTTTTGGAAAGATCTGGAACTCCAAATTCAAAAAGAAAATAGGTCTCCTAGATATCTGGACCCTAGCTGATCTTCTCCAAGACACATTAACTAAAGATGTCAAAAACTAAAGACAAAGAGACATTTCTCAAGGCATTCAAGACAAAAAGAACTATAACTTTTAGAGGAAAACCCATCAGGCTGTCATCAGATTTCTCAGCCAAAACTCTGCAAGCCAGGAGGGAGTGGAATCCAATATTCAAAACTTTAAAAGAGAGAAACTTCCAACGAAGAATAAATTATCCAGCAAAATTATTTTTCAGATATGAAGGAAGAATAAAGACCTTCTCAGACACATAGAAGCTGAGGGAATTTGCCAGCATGAGGCCAGCACTTCAAGAAATACTGAAGGAGGCTCTTTGACCTGAAGCAAAACATCAGGATAAATGGAATAGAGTTGGGGCAATAAGAAAGAAATAAAAATAAAATAAAACAACAATTAAAGTTATCGCCATAGGAAATCCTCATATCAATCATCATTCTAAATGTTAATGGACTGAACTCACCAATAAAAAGACACAAAGTAGCAGACTTTATTAAAAAACAAAATTCATCCATATGCTGTCTCCAAGAAACACACTTCAGCCATAAGGGCAAACAGACTCAGAGGGAAAGGATGGAAAATAATACCTCAAGCAAATGGTAACCACAGAAAAGCAGGAGTTGCCATTCCATAAGATACCAGATGGAATAAACTTCAGGTTAAAAAAGATAACAAGAGAGAAAGATGTATATTACATAGTGATAAAAGGCACAACACAACAATAATACTTGACACTAATTAAGATATATGCTCCCAACCAGGAAGTACTAAAATATACAAAGCAACTACTAACAGATCTGAAAGGAGAAACTGACAAAAGCACAATCATTGTGGGAGACTTAAACACTCCCATAACAGCCATGGACAGATCATCCAAACAGAAAATAAATAAGGAAATATCAGTTCTAAATGACATGTTACAGCAATTGGACATAATTGACATTTACATGACACTTCATCCACCAAAAAGAGACTACACCTTCTTTTCTAGTGTACATAAAACATTCTCAAGGATAGACCACATGTTGAGACACAAAAGTAGCCTTAGCAAATTGAAGAACATCAAACTCATACCAAGTGTATTATCACAGAGCTTTGAAATTGGAGATTAACTGTAAAAGAAAAGCAGAAAAAACATATATACATGGAGATTAAACATCTTATTAAAAAATGATTGATAAAAGAGCAAATAAAAGAAGTGATTAAAATATATAGAAACTAATGACAATGAAAATACAACATAACAATATTATTGGGACACAGTGAATGCATTAATAAGAGGGAAATTTGTATCATAATAGGCCTATCTTAAGAAACAAGAAAAATCACAAGTAAACATCTTAGCATCCCATCTTAAAGAACTAGAAAAAGAAGAGCAGATAAAACCCAAAGTCAGCAGAAGGAAAGAAATCATAAAATTAAAGCGAAGCTAAACTAATTAGAGAACAGAAGGCCAATAGAAAAAATTAATATTACAAACAGCTGGTTTTTGAGAAAATCAATGAAATTAACAAACCCATTGCTAGAATAATCAAAAGATGAAAGGGAGTGACACAAATATCCAAAATTACACATAAAAGGGGAGAAATTACCACCAATACCATAAAAATACAAAGAACTATAAGACAATATTATGAAGGACTTTATGCCACTAAATTTAACAACCTAGAAGAAATGAACAAGTTTCTAGAAACTTACAGCTTTCCTAGACTGAACCAAGAAGAACTGGATAGTCTAAACAGACCAATCAATAGTAAAAAAAATTGAAATGACTATCCTCAACCTCCCTAGAGGCAAAAGTCACAGACCAGATGGTCTCATCAAAAACTTCTACCAAGCATTTAAAGAGGAATTAACATCTATTCTCAAATTCTTCCAAAAAGTTGAAGATGAAACAATACTTCCTAACTCATTCTATGAGAACAACATTACCCTAATACCAAAGCCTGGTAAACACAACAGAAAAAAAGAAAACTATAGACCAATATCTCTGATGAACACAGACACAAAAATTCTAAACAAAATATTAGCAAATAGAATAATACAACATTGTTGTATCAAAAAGATCATACATCATGATCAAGTGGGATTCATCGGGAGAACAAGGATGGTTCAACATATGAAAATCAATCAATGTGATGCATCACATAAACAAAATAAAAGATAAAGACCATATGGTCTTATCAACTGATGCAGAAAAAACATTCAACAAGATACATCTATCTATGATCAAAACACTGAAAAAAATAGGTATAGAAGAAAAGTATCTCAACATAATAAAAGCCATTTATGACAATCCCTCAGCTAACATCATACTGAATGGGGAAAAGCTAAAGCCTATTCCCCTAAAATCAGGAACAAGAGAGGGATGCCCCCTGTCACCACTGCTATTTAATATAGTACTAGAAGTTCTAGTCACAGCAATCAGGCAAGAGAAAGGAATAAAAGGTATCCAAAAATGGCAAAGAAGAGGTCAAATTGTTACTATTTGCAGATGACATGATCCTTTATATAGAAAATTCCAAAGATTCCACCAGGAAACTATTAGAAACAATAAACGAATACAGTAAAGTCTTAGGATACAAAATCAATGTATAAAATTCAACAGGATTCCTATATACAAAAAAAATGAATCTTCAGAAAAAGAAATGAGAGAGTCAATTCCTTTTGGTATCACAAGGAAAGGAATGAAATACCTGGGAATTAACAAAGAATGTGACAGAAATATACACGGAAATCTATATGACACTTTTGAAAAAAATCGAAGAGGACACCAAGAGATGAAAAGATAGTCTGTGTTCATGGATAGGAAGACTTAACATTTTTAAAATGGTCATATTACCCAAAGCAATTTGTAGATTTAATGCAATTCCTATCAAAATCCCACAATCATACTTTCACAAAATAAATAAAATAATTACCAGATTTATATGGAACCATAACAGACCTTGAATTGCCAAAGTAAGACTACATAATAAGAATAAGGCTGGTAGTATTACACTCCCTGACTTCAATTTATATTACAAAGCATCAATAATGAAAACAGCTTGGTATTGGCAGAAAAACAGACACAGACCAATAGAACAGAACTGAAAACCCAGAAATAAATCCACAAATTTATAGACAAATAATTTTTGATAAAGGAGCAAAAAATATGCAATGGGAAAAAGACAGCCTCTTTAGTAGGTGGTGCTGGGAAAACTGGAAAAACATATGCAAAAGAATGAACCTGAGCTGTGAACCCTCACTGTATATAAAAATTAACTCAAAATGGATTAAAGACCTTCATATCAGACCTGCAACAAACTGTATAGAAGAAAACATTGGCACTAAACTTACAGACCTCGGGCTCAAGGAAGACTTCATGAACCTGACCTCAAAGGCAAGGGAAGTAAAAGCAAAAATAAATGTATGAGACAATATCAAACTGAAAAGCTTCTGCACAGCAAAAGAAACCATCAACAAGGCAAAGAGACAGCCAACTGAATGGGAGAAAATATTTGCAAATAACGCATCAGATAAGGGTCTAATATCTAAAATATATAAAGAACTAATAAGACTTAACAACAAAAAAACAAACAACCCAATTAAAAAGTGGGCAGAAGAACTAAACAGATACTTCTCCCATGAAGAAATACAAATGGCCAACAGACATATGAAAAAATGCTCATCCTCATTAGCTATCAGGGAAATGCAAATCAAAACCACAATGAGATATCACCTCACACCTGTGAGAATGGCTATTATCAACAAGACAAGGAATAACAAGTGCTGGAGAGGGTGTGGAGAAAAAGGAACTCTGGTACACTGCTGGTGGGAGTGCAAACTGGTACAACCACTGTGGAAGGCAGTGTGGGGGTTCCTCAGAAAATTGGGAATAGAGCTACCATGTGACCCAGCAATCTCCCTTCTGGGGATCTACCCAAAAAACCTGAAAACCTTTGTCCGCAAAGACTTATGTACCCCAATGTTCATTGCAGCGCTGTTCACAGTGGCCAAAACATGGAAACAACCAAAGTGCCCTGTGACAGATGACTGGATAAAGAAGCTGTGGTACATATACACAATGGAGTATTACTCAGCTGTAAGAAAAGATGAAATATTGCCATTTGCAATAAAATGGATGGACCTGGAGATCATCATGCTTAGTGAAATAAGCCAGACTGAAAAAACCAAAAACTCTATGACTTCACTCATATGCCAAATATAAAACTGAAAGCAACAAAGAAAAAACACACAAACAAACAAAA
>PVJL010011141.1:0-44629 GCA_004026885.1 Lyroderma lyra
GAGAAAGGGGAGGGGGTGGGAGAGGAGGGGGGGAAGCTAAATATAAGGTGATGGAAAGAGAAGTCACATTAGGTGGTGAACTTATTATACATCAAGTTGACAATGCACTGTAGAATTGTATGCCTGAAACCTATGTAATCCTTGCTAACAGATGTCACCCCAATAAGTCTAACAATAAAAATGAATTTAAAAAAACAAACAAACAAAAAAAAAACAACTTAGGAACAATTTGATAAATGCCAAGGTACATACTTTTAGACTACATTTATATAAAAAATTTTCCATTTTTAGATTGGAAGATTTTAAAAATATGCTTTGCTATATATTTTCCAATTGCTTTATTTGTACAAATGATATATTTTAGTTCTTTATAATTTCATAACCTAGTTTTGTCTCTTTGACAAAATTTCTAGATAAAACTATACATGTTCATGTATAATTTCTATATCTTTGTATAAGAAGTCCATATATTTATATCTGAATGTGCATTTGTACATAAAAGCACCTGTCTTTGTACATGCTTATTTTCTCTCCTTGGACCTACACAAATACTATTTCCTCTGCATGGAAAACTCTTACTCTCATCATTAATTTCTTCACATCTATGGCTCCTCAAAGAGGCTTTCCTTAATCATTCACTGCCTCTCATAACACCCTGCCCTTTCTGTTCATAACAGTTAGCATACTTTATATGCTAATATAAATTTTAATATATAAAGAAATAATGAGAGACTTAAGCTTTATAATGGCAACAATGTCATCTGTTTTGTTAATCACTGTTTATCCAGAACTTTGTAAAATGTCAGGACTATAGTAAGAACTCTATTTGTATTGATTAAGTGAATGAATGAGTGAGTGAATGGACAATTATCATTGAAGACTAAACTTGTGTTATAATATTGCTAAAATTTTCATGTAATTTATGCAAGACTGTCATGCATTTTAGGAAAATGAATGTATGTAAACACAACCAACAAATACAATTAAATTTTTGAGTCCTGGTTAAAAAAAAAAAAAAAAAAGAAATTAATGTTACAAGGAGCTAGTTCTTTGAGAAAGTCAACAAAATTGAAAAACACCTGGCTGGATTAATCAAAGGTCAGAAGGAAAGAATGCAAATATCCAAAATTATAAATGAAAGGAGAGAAATTACCACTGATACCACAGAAATACAAAGGATTATAAAAAAATATTATGAAGGTCTTTATGCCACTACATTTAAGAACCTAGAAGAAATGGACAAGTTTCTAGAAACTTATACCCTACCTAGACTGAACCAGGAAGAACTGGATAATCTAAATAGACCCATCAATAGCAAAGAGATTGAAATGACTATCAACAACCTTTGTAGAGGCAGAAGCCCTGGAACAAATGATCTCACCAATAAATTCTACCAAGCATTCATAAAAGAATTAACACCTACCCTCCTCAAACTCTTCCAGAAAATTGAAGATGAAGCAATACTTTCTAACTGATTCTATGAAGCCAACATTACCCTGTTACCAAAACCTGGTAAAGAGAACATAAAAAAAGAAAACTACAGACCAATATCTTTGATGAACACAGATGCAAAAATTCTAAACAAAATATTAGCAAATAGAATACAACAGTGCATCAAGAAAATTATACATCATAATCAAGGGGGAGTAAAGGAGCAGAAGGATGGTTCAACATAAAAAAATCAATCAATGTGATACACTACATAAACAAAATAAAAAAAGACCACATAGTTGTATTAATTGATGCAGAAAAAGCATTCGCTAAGATACAACATCCATTTATAATAAAAACAATGAATTAAATGGGTATAGAAGGAAAATATCTCAATATAATAAAGGCCATATATGACAAACCTTCAGCTAATATACTAAATGGGGAAAAGCTGAAGTTTATCCCCCTAAAATCAGGAACAAGACAGGGATGCCCTCTGTCACCACTGCTATTTTATATTACTGGAAGTTCTAGCCAAAGCAATCAAGCAAAAGAAAGTAATAAAAGATATCCAAATTGAGAAAGAAGAGGTCAAATTGTCACTATTTGCAGAAGGCATTGATCCTTTATATAGAAAATTTCAAAGACTCTACTAAAAATCTATTAGAAACCATAAATGAATACAGTAATTTTGTGGGATACAAAATCAACATAAGAAATAAACAGCATTCCTATATTCAAACAGTGAATCTTCAGAAAAAGAAATGAGGAGTTCCCTGGTGGTGTAGTGGCTTAAGGCTTTGATGCTGGTGCTGTCAATGCTGTGGCCTGGGTTCGATTCCCAGCCAGGGAACTACCCACATACAAAAAAAACAAAACAAAACAAACAAACAAAAAAAACAGTAAAAGAAATGGGAGAGTTGATTCCTTTTGCTATTGCAACGAAAAGAATGGAATACCTGAGAATTAACTTAATAAATAACATGATGGACCTACACAAGAAAACTATAAGACACTTTTGAAAGAAATGAAAAAGGACATAAAGAAGTGGAAAGCTATTTCGTGTTCATGGATAGGAAGATTTAACATTGTTAAAATGGTCATATTACCCAAAGCAATTTACAGATTTAATGGAATTCCTATCAAAATCCCACAATCATACTTTCACAAAATAGATAAAAGACTTACCACATTTATATGGAGCCATAAAAGACATTGAATTGCCAAACCAATACTACCTAAAAAGAAAAAGTCTGGTGGTGTTACACTCCCCAACTTCAATTTATATTACAGAGCATCAATAATCAAAACAGCTTGGTATTGGCAGAAAAGCAAACACATGGACCAATGGAAAAGAACTGAAAACTCAGAAATATATCCACAAATATATGGACAAATAATTTTTGATGAAGGAGCAAAAAATAGGCAATGGGGAAAAGACAGCCTCTTCAGTAGGTGATGTTGAGAAAGTTGGAAAAACATATGCAAAAGAATGAATCTGAGCTGTGAATTCTCACCATATACAAAAATTAACCCCAAATGGATTTAAGACCCTCATATCAGACCTACAGGAATAAACTGTATAGAAGAAAACATTGTTACTAAACTTATAGACCTAGGGCTCAAGAAGACTTCATGAACCTGACCTCAAAGGCAAGGGAAGTAAAAGCAAAAATAAATGAATGAGACAATATCAAACTAAAACCTTTCTGCACAGCAAAAAATCATCAACAAAATAAAGAGACAGTCAACTGAATGGGAGAAAATATTTGCAAACAACACATCTGATAATGGTCTAATATCTAAAAAATATAAAGAACTAGTACAACTTAAAAACAAAATTACAAATAACCCAATTAAAAAGTGGGCAGAGGAACTAAACAGACACTTCTCTCACAAAGAAATACAAATGTCCAGTAGACATATAAAAAATGCTCATCCCCATTAGCTATTAAGGAAATAAATGCAAATCAAAACCAAAATGTGGTATCATCTCACACCTGTTAGAATGGCTATTATCAACAAGGCAAGGAATAACAATTGCTGAACAGTATGTGGAGAAAAAGGAAATCTCACACACTGCTGGTGGGAGTGCAAACTAGTACAAGTGCTATGAAAGTGTAGACATTCCTCAGAAAATTGGGAATGGAGTTCCCATATGACCCAGCAACCCCCTTTCTGGAGATCTACCCATAAAACTTGAAAACCTTAGCCTGCACACTTATGTACCCCAATGTTCATTGCAGCGCTGTTCGCGATGACCAAAACATAGAAACAACCAAAGTGCCCTGTGACAGATGACCGGATAAAGGAACTGTGGTACATATACACAGTGAAGTATGACTCAGCTATAAGAATAGATGAAATACTGCCATTTACAACAAAATGGATGGACCTAGAGATCATCATGCTAAGTGAAATAAGCCAGACAGAAAAATACAAAATCTACATGACTTCACTCATATGCAGAATATAAAACTGAAAGCAACAACAACAACAAAACAAACAAGCTAACAAAAAAATTCATGGACACAATCAGTAGTTCAATGTTTTTTTGGGGGCAAGTAGGGAGGGGTGGTAGAAGAGCGAGGGGAAGCTAAATATATGGTGTTGGGAAGAGAACTCACACTGGATGGTGAACATATAATACAACAAGTTAATGATGTACTGTAGAATTGTACACCTGGAACCTATGTAATTCTTGCTAACCAATGTCACCCCAATAAGTCTAACAAAAAAATTTGATTAATTTTAGTCTAGGTTCATTTCTCTTTTTCAACTATTCTTATTATTGTAATATTTAATCTAACAGAATACATAAAGATATGTTATGTCAGGCAAACATTAGAAAATAATTTTATTTTCCATATACCTGACACATTTTTATATAAACACTTTTGAATAAAGGATTTGGTACACAGTGGGTGCTCAATAAATAGTATTTATTATTATAGAAACCATAGAATTTAGTCTTATCCACATATTTTTCTAAAGCTGTTTTCTTGCAATTAAATATTTTTTATTGAAGAAAAATTAGTTGGAAGTCAAAAAACTTCACACCTTTTAAAAGCTTATTGAGCAAATGGCTTGAAGATTAAAAATGCAATAAAAGTACAAACATCATATTTATTGGATTTTTTAAAAGATTAACCTGGGTAAAATGCAAAAATTATATTTCTGAGAAGAGGTCATATTTTAATGAAACTTAACAATATTTTCAGAGGAAATTAATATATTGTTTTTATTTATAATTTTCCAGACTCAGTAAATAAGGTGAAGAATGGGAGTGTGTGTGACAGTCGTGATGCAGAGAAAGACAAGAAATAAAAGAATCAAAAAATGATAAAATGCTCCTCTTAGTCAGTTGCTTATTTTCACTAGTCCTAACCAGGAAAACATATTCTATTTTCCATCTTAGTTCCTGGATCAACACAGGAAGAGGCACAGTCTACAGGTTTCAAGCTCACTTTTCTGCCTATTCATCAGAAGTTTCGTTGTCAGGACACTAGAGATTAGCAATGGAGAGCAAAGCAAGGTCTCCATAATTAAAATCACAGGAAAGTTTGGTAAAGTTCCCATCTTTGATAGTTCACAGTCTAGAACAGTGGTTCTCAACCTTCCTAATGCCTCAACCATTTAATACAGTTCCTCACGTTGTGGTGACCCCCATAAAATTATTTTTGTTGCTACTTCATAACTGTAATTTTGCTACTGTTATGAATTGTAATGTAAATATCTGATATGTGTTTTCAGATAGTCTTAGGTGACCCCTGTGGAAGAATCATTTGACCCCCAAAGGGGTCACGACCCACAGGTTGAGAACCGCTGGTATAGAACATCAGTTCACAAGTGGTTGTACAAGACCCCTGAGTCATTCAGGGGTATGCAAAAAACAAAATTGGTAATGGTGAAAAAGCAAGTAAAGTAAAACAATGCAAAACATTAGTCATGAAACAATAAATGCTAAGTGTAAATCACCATTAATAAAGACACTTCAAAATTGGAATACATTAGCAAGTAATGATAGGTGATGGTGTGGCTATGAACTTTTCCCCAATCATTAGGCACAGTTTCAAAACAATCCACTTGTGACATTTCTAGAAATTCCTCAAATATATAAATATATTCATAGCCAGACAGATCAGTTTAGTTACTGACTAAAATAAGTGCATTGTCTTTAATCATGATTCTTTTTAAGTAATTTTTTATTCAAGGTTTGACATAGTTTCAATTATTATTATCAGTGATTTTTAAGCATGTTAATTTTTGGATTAGTCATTAAAAACAGGAATGGTTAAAAAACCAAAACTTGACGTTGTATTTCCAAGTATTTCTCAACATGTGTCTACAACTACAAGTGCACCCACACCAGGAGATAGTAAAAAGGTGCATGCCTCAGATACTACACAGTGGAAAAGAAAATACTCTAAAGAGTATATCAAATATGAGTTTTCAATTGTAGGGGATGGTGACTGTGTGTTGTGTATGAGGAAATATTGTATGAAACCCTATCTACTCATGTGACATTTAGAAACTAAACATTTTATGTATAAAAAAGAAAATGTATTATTTTCAGTACTTAGAAAAGTGTCCAACTGTTACTTCATACATGATATCCAGTAAGAAAAACAATGAGAATGCAGTTGAGGTTTTATACCAGATTACTTATTGCATAACTAAACATGATAAAAAACCACACCATAGCTGGAGATTTAATTTCTCCTTGTATTAAGGATACTGTTTTTGTATGTTTGAGGAAGAACATGTCCACAAAATCAATACCACCTCTTTTTCAAACAATAAAATGTCTCAATGAATTCAAAAAATGTCTGATGAAGTTTAAGCTGTAGTGGTAAACAGAATTAGAAGTAAATTCTTTTTCATCTAGGTCAGTGAAAGTGTAGATGTGCCTGATTTATCTATTTTGCTCATCATCATGAAGTACTTGGTAAAAAATAAAATTGAAAAAAACCTGCTGCTTTATTACCCATTGACAGAGCATACCACAGGTGAAAATATTTTTAATGCAATCAATGATTATTTCAGTGAAGAGCACATTAGTTTGTGAATTGTTGTGGTGTATGGACTGATTGAGGCAAACCTATGTCAGGCTGTTTTATAGGCCTATGTGGCCGAAGTGAAGATGTAGCTTCCCATGTACCATGGAGTCACTGCTGCATTTATAGATGAAGTCTTGCATCCAAGCCTCTTTCTAGTGAACTAAAAGATGTTCTTGATGAGGCTGTAATAGTTGTCAATTTTATTAAGTCACAACCACAAAACTCCAGAGTGTTTAAAGCACTGTATGAAAAAAACCAGAATTCACAGCACATTCTGTTTGCATAAAGAGGTAAGGTGGGTTCTTGTGTCAAAGTACTTACATAAATGTTTAAACTTAGACATGAAGTCCAGGTATTTTTTGAGGACCATTATTTTCATCTTGCTCCAAAGTTTCAGGAGAGGGATTTGCTTCAAAATTTTGCATATTTATCAGATATTTTTCTAGAAATAAACAAACTCAACTTGGGACTTCAAAACAAGTCAATCTCTTTATTCAAAGTAACTGACAAAATTGAGTCAATTATTTAAAAACTGATTTTTGGAAAGTGTGTATTGAAAGAGGTCAGGCTGAAGTTTTTAAAACTCTCCCCAACTTCTTTCCTGAGAATGACTTGCACCTATCCCAAAACATGAAAGAGAATAGTGTAAGTCACTTGGAAAGTGTTCTTTTGTATGTACTTCCCTCAACGTGGGAAAGAAAACAACTGGATTGTAGATCTCTTCAATAAGGAATTTTTCAAAGAAGCTAAACTATCAATCCATGGAAAAGAGCAGTTAATTGAACTTTCACCTGACTCTTTCGTAAATTTTGATTTAAAAAAAGCATGTTATTACCTTCTGGGTAAATATCAGTGAGGAATATGAACAGTTCAGTGAGAAAGAACTCAAATACCTCTTGCCACTTACTAATACTGAACAAATGAAGAGAGCTTTTTCTTCTTACACCTTCATAAAAAATAAGTACCTCAAAAAACTTAATGCAAGTCTGGATTTAAGATTGTATCTTGCATCATTTGAGCCTGATTTCAAGAAACTAGGTGCAATGAAGGAAGATCAATAATCTCACTAACAATGTTTCAATTGGCTAGTGATCTGTATAATAAGTATTAAGGATATTTCAGATAACACAAATATTATTATTATTAATACATTTAAAGTTTGTTAAATACTTGATCATTATTATTAATATTTATTTGTGTAATGAATATTATAAAATTAAATTTGTGTTTTGTACTTTCAGCATAATTTATCTTTTTCCCTAACTTATTACCTCATTTTCACTATTTTTACATTAAGGTAGGCACTGAAAAAAAAGTGTCAGCATTTAAAAACAGCTGTTTTAAAAACAAGGGATACAATTTATAAAAATAAGTTCAAAAGGGTTATATAAGTGGAAAAAGGTTAGGTAACTACTGTTCTAGAAAGAAAACTAAAACAGAGGGGAAAGATAACTAGACAGGAAGGAGAAAAATGAGACAAAGAAGTCGTGCAGAGTTTCAAAAACTTCAGAATGTGGCTGTGCAGTTACTGGCTTCTAGTACTCACAGGTTTTGATCCAAATATTTTGGCAGAAGCCAGTCACATCAAGCAATCTGTGAAAGTGCTGGGGAAGCTTTCTCCTTCATTTTGTAACCTCCTTCTTGAGAATCCCAAGAGATTCTTACTTCACATGTTCACAGGCATGGGAGTTCAGGAGGGTTATATAGCATGTCTTTTTAACTAAAAAATGTGAATGCATCCTCATTAGCTATCAGGGAAATGCAAATCAAAACCACAATGAGATACACCTCACACCTGCTAGAATGGCTATTGTCAACAAGACAAGGAATAACAAGTGCTGGAGAGGATGTGGAGAAAAAGGGACTCTGGTACACTGCTGGTGGGAGTGCAAACTGGTACAACCACTGTGAAAGGCAGTGTGGAGGTTCCTCAGAAAATGGGAATGGAGCTACCATTTGACCCAGCAACCCCCCTTCTGGGGATCTACCCAAAAAAACCTGAAAACCTTTGTCCGCAAAGACTTATGTACCCCAATGTTCATTGCAGCACTGTTCACAGTGGCCAAAATATGGAAAAAACCAAAGTGCCCTGCGACAGATGACTGGGTAAAGAAGCTGTGGTACATATACACAATGGAGTATTCCTCAGCTATAAGAAAAGGTGAAATATTGCCATTTGCAACAAAATGGATGGGCCTGGAGATCATCATGCTTAGTGAAATAAGCCAGACAGAAAAAAACAAAAACTGTATGACTTCACTCATACGCAGATTATAAAACTGAAAGCAAAGAAAAAATAAATGAACAAAGAAATAACCCATGGACACAATCAATAGTTTAATGTTTATTTGGGGACAAGTGAGTGGGTCAGGGAGGGGAGAAAGGGGAGGGGGTGGGAGAGGAGTGGGGGAAGCTAAATATAAGGTGATGGAAAGAGAGTCACAATAGATGGTGAACTTATTATACAACAAGTTGACAATGCACTGTAGAATTGTATGCCTGAAACCTATGTAATCCTTGCTAACAAATGTCACCCCAATAAGTCTAACAATAAAAATGAATTTTAAATAAAAATTTAAAAAATTTAAAAAAAATAAAAAATGTGAATGCAAAGACTGATTCCATGGAGCTTTATAGCATTTCTCCCACTCCTTTAATACTATACAAATAAGAGAAAAATCCCCATGTGATAAATAAAAAGCATAGTTAATATGGTGATGATTGACAAGAAAAACATCTAGTCACCCAGAAGATACTCAGAGCATAGTAGAAACATATTCATATCCATTTGAATGAAGCAACTGTATAAAATTTATCTGCAAATATTTAAATAGACCTTAAAACTAAAGCTTTAGGCATTTCCTATATCCAACCTTTACAGTTTTGCCAGGATTATAAGTTCAACAAGTAGAACATGTGCCAGGAACATCCTCAGAAATTTTGAGTAAAAGTACCCTATGAATACTGACTTAAGATGTAGCCATTTTTGTTTTTTTGCTACAGTGATAAAATTGAAGAGTTTTGGCAATTAAATTATGTTAGCCAGCATATTCATAATTGAAGAGAATGCCATTCTTCTTGGAAAACAACAAATAATCAGTTTGTAAAAATATAATCATTTATTATGTTGTATATAAAATCAACCTATAAATAGTGAAGTGATCAAATATTTTAGGGCCTCTTTGTTTATATCATGAAACTTATGACATTATTCCTGATCTCAAGGTGTATTAAGATTTATAAATAAGTATCAGCTTTCTCTAATCTTTATGCATGAATAAGAATGTTTCTTTAATCTTCAGAACTATGAAATCATTAAAAATATTTAATACATCTTACACCACAAACGATGAAGAATAAATTTCTCTTTTGACTTGTCAATTTTTGTCTTTTATCTTAATTTTGGTAAACAAAGAGTTTAGTCAAGCTTTAATATTTTTGTGTATGTGTAATAAATAAAAATTTTTATTTAACTGGCCTTTATTTCTATATCAAGCCCCTTTCAGATACAGTAACAATAATCTTATCAATGCGAGAGCCTCTTCTTTTTCAGGACTGTGCCTATGTTGAGGAGATGTCTGAAATGCCAAAACCAGAAGAGGAAGAAATCAGGTCCTCATATTATTGTTCCCGGCAGGGATTTTGAGATGCTTTTTGTCCACTCTGGTGTTTGGTTTTCTGTCTTTTGGTTTTGGTGTTGGCAGGCTTCTTGCCCCTTTGTCCTGACAGCTTGACCCCTCTGAAAATGGTAAATGCTTGGTTTGAGGATTAAAAAATATGTGTGCTTTCCTTGCTGTTCAATGTGGCAGAAATTTCTGTGAGGCCATACTTTTGCCTAGATGTATTTGAAGCATCACTTCAGAACTTGTTAGAAATGCAAACCTAACCTAAATCTAACCTCCTCTTGAAGAAACTCCTTATTTATTTATTTATTTATTTATTTATTTATTTATTTATTATAGTTAATATTTATTTATTTATTTAAATTCATTTTTATTGTTAGACTTATTGGGGTGACATCTGTTAGCAAGGATTACATAGGTTTCAGGCATACAATTCTACAGTGCATTGTCAACTTGATGTATAATAAGTTCACCACCTAATGTGACTTCTGTTTCTATTACCTTATATTTAGCTTCCCCCCCTCCTCTCCCACCCCCTCCCCTTTCTCCCCTCCCTAACCCACTCGTCCCCAAATAAACATTAAACTATTGATTGTGTCCATGGATTATTTGTTTGTTCATTTCTTTTTTTCTTTGCTTTCAGTTTTATATTCCGCATATGAGTGAAGTCATACAGTTCTTTGTTTTTTCTGTCTGGCTTATTTCACTAAGCATGATGATCTCCAGGTCCATCCATTTTGTCGCAAATAGCAATATTTCATCTAGAAACTCCTAATTTAGAAACTCTAACTAAAGCAGTCAATAAATGGCAAATTCTTCAAAGCTCTAATCTGTAAGGCACTGCCCAAGTACATATTACCAAATAGTTTCTCTTTTCCTTGGAGGAGAGGAGGGAAGTGTTAGAATCATATAATTTTTCCTGTTCTCTCTCTTTCAAAAAATAATAATAACAAACTTTATTTTTTAGAGCAGATTTAAGTTTATAGAAAGCTGAGAAGGTAGTACTAAATGTTCCTATGTATTTCCTGTTTTCATTGCTCAATTTACCCTATTATTTTCTTCCCTTAGCATGGTATGCTTCCTAGAATTGATAAAATACACTGATACATTACTATCAATAACTCACATACATAATTCATACTAGGATTCACTATTTCTGTTGTACAGTTCTATGGGTTTTGGGAAAGAACAGGTGTCCTGTATCTGTTAACATAGTATCATGCAAAACACAAAATTTAATTTAAGTAAACTAAAACTTAAAGATCCCAAGTTTTTTTCAGGAAAAGGGAATTAGTCAAGTATTTTTAAAATGATATTAAATACTTTTAGAAACATAATCTAGTTAATGAAATAAAATAGTTTATCAATTAGGTATAGTTAATCCCTAAAAGAGATAATATAAGGCCACACTGCATTAAAAAATGTAAATATACTCATTAAACATAGGCTGGAAGGAAATAACATTTTATTTAACTGCTTAACTTTTACTAAAAAATATCAAGCAAATTAATAGCCTTGTATTATATTAATAGTCTAACTTGAAGACTAAATTACTAGCTAACTTCACCTGCAAAGAAATCAGATGCTTTTTAAAAGAAGCAATTTAATGTTAATTCTGAAACATCATTTGCAAAAATTTGCCATGCTAGTTAACATGTTAACATTTGTTAACTCACATTAAGCATTCAATGAAATAGCTACAAATTACCTACCAACTGTCAGCATGCCTTTCACAACCCTCAGTTTTGTCTTCTTTTCCAGAAAGATACACACACACACACACACACACACACACAGTGATATTAAGATCATCTCCAATTGCTTGTAAGGGTGATAAATATTTAATATAATATAAACAGGTGCATTATAATTTTTCTGTTCAGTTGTTTTTACGTGTGTTTGTACTAGTGATGTCAATGAAAAAAGTTGGTGATAGGTATGTATGAGCTAGCTATAAAATTCTGTCCAATTTATTGTATGTTCAAACATTTTAGTGATAATATGTAGAAATAAAGATCTAGTGGGTATTATAAACATTGTTTTAAAATTACAGTTGTCATTCAATATTATATTAGTTTTAGGTGTGCAGCATAGTGGTTAGACATTTATATAGCCTATGAAGTCAATCTCCCTGATAAGTCTAGTACCCACCTGGCACTATACATAGTTATTATGATATTATTGACTATATTCTTTTTACTGTAATTTATATTCCCATGACTCTTTTGTCACTACCAATCTGTACTTTTTAATCCTTATACTTTCTTCACCTATGTCTACTTGTTTGAAGTGCTTTATTTGTGGGGGAATAAGAAAATGTATTAGGGGGCCCTCTGCTGGCGAACTCAAATAATAAATAATAAAAATTTTGGAAGAATACAATGACATATCTAAGGTTCCTCCAACTTCCATTCTCATCTTTCTCAGATACTGTCTTCTTAAAGCATTATTGGACCAGGACTTAGAAACATAGGGCCTGCACTTCAGGTTAATAGGGTAGAAATCTGGGGACTGTATTTGAGAGCACAGCAGTGAGGTTGATAATTTTTTTAGCTTTATTGAGGTATATATAAGAGATAACATAGTAATATACTTAAAGTTATGGTATTATAATTTTGTATATGTGTACATTGCAAAAGAATTTCCATAATTGAATTAATTAACATATTAATTGCCTCACATACTTAACTTGTATGTGTAAGACAACATTTAAGTTCTACTCCCTTAGCAAGTTTCATTTATTAAAAATAGTATAATAAATTTTTGTCACCATGTTATAATTTATGTATAAGCCTCAGAACATTTTAATCTTTTGTTTGTTTTTTAGAATTATTCATTTATTTTTTCAGTTACAGTTGACATTTAATATTATTTTATATTAATTTTAGTTGTATATAGCATAAGGATTAGAGATTTATATAGTTTATGCACCCTCAGATTAGACTAACACCCTCATCTGTCATTATACATAGCTGTTGCAACATTATTGACTATATTTTCTATACTGCACTTTACATTCTTGTGACTATTGTGAAACTACAAATTTGCATTTTTTAATCCATTTACCTTTCCACCCAGCTCCTCAATCTTTCTCCTCTCTGACAACCATCAGTATTTGCTTCATATCTGTAATTGTTTTGTTTGCTTGTTTATTTTGTTCTTTAGATTTCACTTATAAGTGAGACCATATACTATCTGTCTTCCTTAGTCTGACCTATTTCACTTAGAATAGTATCTCTAAATCAATCTATGTTGTCACATGTGGTAAAATCTTATTTTTCATGGCTGAATAATTTTCCATTGTATATAGGTACCACCTCTCCTTTTTTTTATATTCAACTTTAATTTGTATTATTTTTAAGTGTGCAATACAGTGGGTAGGCATCTATATAGTTTATGATATATTCTCTTCATTGTCTATTGTTCACCTGACAGGCTACATAGCTTTTTCAGTATTATTACCTATAGTCTCTATTTTGTACCTCACATTTCTGTAACCACTATATGTCTACCAATTAGCATTTCCCAATCCCTTAACTCTTCCCACAAATCCCCCAATGCTCCCTCCTATCTGACTCTATCAGTTGTGTTACTGGAAAATGGGTGTCCTTGTTGACATAATGTCTAGGTTCTTGGTATCTCAAGCAAAGAATTGAATGAGACACACACAAAAGTATAGTGGGGAAAAAAAGATAGTTTATTGAAGAAAAAGTACACTCCAAAGAGGTAAGAGAGGGCTCTGGCAAAGAAAGTGGCTCAAGAGCCTCAATTAATGAGGCTTTGGTACTTTTATTTTCTTCCATGTCTTCAGGGGAGACACCTCTGGGCATGGAGTCTCTTGATTGACAAGTCTGATTGACAAATCTGTGACACCTTTCTTTTATTTTTCCTGTCTCCTTTCCAAATTCAATTACCTCCTGCGATTGTCTTATATCGAGGAAGTGATTACTAGTGAAAGAGTGGTATCAGGGCAGTAGTGACTATTCCAGCAGGGTGAGTCTCATGGGAGGGGTCCCAAGATCCCCCTATTCTATCTGCCTTCCTCACATTTTCTTAGAAATCTGAGAGGCTGAATGTCTTGTCTTCTGTATCTGCTTCCTGCTGAAGGTGGTTGTTGTCCCTATCTACTGAGGATTCATCAGCTCTCACCCTGTCTGATCTAAACAGGTAAAAGATCCAGAGATACACCATGTTGACTCCTTTGGTTGAGATGGGCTGGAAGCCTTGCCAGGCAACATCTGCATTCCAAAGGCCCCTAGATAAGGAGAACCAGAACAGTAAGTAAGTTCAAAAGCTTTGGCCCAAAAGGTAGGCCTCAAAGCCATCACTGCAGGGTGGCTATATGACAGAAAATTTGTTTTAGCCCTTTGGACTCTGCATCCTGCTGATTTTGGTCTTTTGGTCTCCACCAGCCACCCAGGTGTGACAGCCTATCCAGGAATGGTGTGGGGATGATAAAATTAACAAACACAAATTCACAGTCGCAAGGATGATTAGCTAAAATCTAGCATATCCAGCTAAGTAAAGTTTTATTATTACATATCACAAATTTTAGGATGGCTAACCAGGGCTGGAGACAGACATTTTGCAAATACAATTAGCAAACACAAGTTACAAGTTCTTTTCTGAATGATTAGCTCAAACTGGGGCAAAGGACATCTGGGAGATACAGGGTAAAAACCTATTGCTTAAGTTTTCGGGTAATTGTCTAAAGCAGGAGGCAGAATGAAGACATTCCATGATTCAAGTTAGGAGTAATCTGTTGTTTAAGCTAGAGTTAAAGGAAAACTAATTGAGAAGATGATTAAGGCTATGGATTAGGGAAAAGGTGAAACTGGGAGCTAAAGAACAAGAACAAAAGTCTTTATTGAAGTAGGGGAATGGCTGCTTTGTTGGGCCCATATCAATTGGAGTCTATTTCTGTTTTTATTTTTCATTTATTCTATTCTTTAGATTCCAAATATATGTGAGATCACATGGTATTTGTCTTTCTCAGTCTGATTTATTTTGCTTAACATGATCACTTTTAGTTTCATCCACGTTGTTGCAAAAGGTAAGATTTTATTCTACTTTATGGTCGAGTCCATTATGTAAAAGTAACCAAAGCTTCTTTATCCAATTGTTTATTGATGGGCATTTAGGTTTCCATAGCTTGGCTAATGTGAATAAGGCTGCAATTAACATTTTTTCTAATTAGTGTTTTGAATTTCTTTAGATAAATACTCTGGAGTGGAATTGCTAGAAAGTGCTAGATCATAGGTAGTTCAATTTTTAATTTTTAAAGAAGACTCCATACTGTTTTTCAAAGTGACTGAACAAATTTGCAATTTCACCAAGAGTGCACTGCACAAGAGTTCCTTTTTCTTCACATCCTTACTAACACTTGTTGTTGGACAATTTATTGGTTATAGCCATTTGGACTGGAGTGAGGTGGTATCCCATTGTGGTTTTGATTTGCATTTCTCTGATAACTAGAGATGTTAAGCATCTTTTCATATGTCTATTGGCCATCTGTATGTCCTCTTTGGAGATATGTCTACTCAGGTCTTTTGCCTATTTTTTAATTGGGTCATTTGTTTTTTTTATTTGTTTGGGTTTTTTTGTTTTTTTGTTTGTTTTTTTGTTTTTTTTTTGGTGTTGAGTTGTATCAGTTTCTTATTAACTTTGGATATTAACCCTTTATCAATGCATCATTGTGTAATATCTTCCCCAATTCTGTACAATTCTTTGCATTTTGTTGATGCTATCTTTTGCTGTAAAAACGTTTTCAAGTCTGGTGCAGTCCAATTTATTGATTTTTCCCCTTATCCAAGGAGATATATATCATTGAAGGTATTGTTAAGAGTAATGTCTGGAGGTTACTTTCTATATTTTCTTCTAAGAGTTTTATGTTTTCAGGTCTTTTTAAAAATGTATTGGGGTGACATTGATTAGTAAAAATTACATAGATCCCAGGTATACAATTATATATTATATCTTCTATTTGTTGTATTATGTGTTTATCACCCAAAGTCACATAAGTGTTTCCCTTACCATATATTTGCATCCCCATCCTTTCTCCCCACCCCACCTCCACTTTTATCCTCAGGTAACTACTAAATTATTGACTATGCCCATGAATTTTATTTCTTTATTGCTTTCAATTTTCTGTTAACATTCAAACTAAATTTCTCCATCCCTTTCCCTTATTTTACCCAAACTCTCCTCCCTTCTTCCATCTTAAAGAAATCCCTCTAACATTCTTTGTAGTACTGTTTTGGTGGTGATAAATTTCTTCAGCTTTTAATTATCTGAAAAGCTCTTTATCTGTCCTTCAAATTTGAATGCTAGACTTACTGGATACATTATTCTTGACTGTAGATCCTTGGTTTTGATCACATTGAATATTTTCTGCCCATCCATTCTGACTTGCAAAGTTTTTGGTGAGAAATCAGCTGAGAGTTGAATAGGTGTCTTTTATAAGTTACTACTTGTATTTATCTTTCTGTTTTTGGAATTTTCTCTGTTTATTTAACTTTTGCCATTTAAATTATAATGTGTCACAGTGTATTCCTACTTGGAATTATCTCGTTTGGAATTCTCTGTGCATCCTGAGTTTGTATGTCTATTTCCTTTGCCAGGTTAGGATAATTTTCAGTAATTATTTCTTCAAATAATTTCTCAATCCCTTGCTTTTCCTCTGTCCCTTATGGTACACCTATTATTCTAACATTATTACATTTGTTATAGTCCCAGAGAAATCTCAATCCATCCTCCATTTTTTTGGAAATAATTTTCTAATTGATCTGGCTGGGTGTTTTCTGCTGGCTTTTCCTGCAAATCATTGCTTTGCACTTCTATTTTATCTAGTTTAGTGACTTTTATTTCTTTTTTTAATTTCTGTTAATGAATCATTATCTCTCTCTGGTCCATTATAATGGTTTGTAAGTCTTCTTTGATGCTTGCTATCACTTTGTTGAAATTATCATTCAGTTGCTTAAGTATTTTTATAATCATTATTCAGAGCTCAGTTTCTAATGGGTCATCTGTCCCTGTCTCTCTAATTTGAGCTCCTTTTCTCTGGTTTTCATTTTATCAGCCTCTCTGGACCCTGCTGCTGCAGTTTCTTTGGTGTTTGCTGCTGATATTGGGTGAGCAGAGATGTGTGGGGGAAGGGTGTTTGCAGCTCTGTTTTCTTCCTTTGGCTTCAGGGGTTGTGAAGAAGTTTGAGCCTGATTGAACCTTTGTATTCTTGGTTTTCCCGATGCACAAATTTTGCCCTGAGCTTTGGGGTCAGTCCTGTTTGCTAGTCTTTTAGATCATCCTGGTTGTGGGTCGAAAAAATGTGAACACAGCCCTCTCTCTCCTTTCTGGCCAGAGCATTCATGCTGCAGCTTCTCAGCACCCAATTGCTCTCCTCTGGGAACCAAGTAAAGTCTAGCCGCTGCAGTTTGCGGACTAGTCTGCACTTCCTGGGGCCAACTTGCGGTGGGTGCGGTATCTCATGCCCCTGCCTCTAGGCTCCCTTCCCTTTGTCTCATAAACTGAATGAGGTCCAGAGTGCTTTTCTGCCTCCTTCTTTCTCCTCCCTCGCCCAGTGGTAGAGTTCCAAGTGGAGACTCACACCACCACCACATCTCCATGTGGCAGCCCTGCTTCTGTGCTGCAGTCCTGTCTCTACTTTTCCCTTTTATTTATTTATTTATTTGTTTGTTTTTGTTTAATCCTGTGCTTGCCTGCTGGTACCTTAATGCAATGAGTGAATTTCTTAGCTGTGATTGTGCATTGTGTACAGGGTCCTTCGTTGAGGTATAGGTGTTTCATGAATTGTAATCTCCAGAGAAGTTATTCAGAGGTCCCTCTCACACTGTCATTTTGTTGCTGGTCTGTTTTCACATCTTATATTTAAGAATTTAATCTATTTTGAGTTTATTTTTGTATGTGGTATAAGAAGGTAGTCCAATTTTATTTTTTTGCATGTATCTGTCCAGTTTTCCCAGCACAAATTGTTGAATAGACTTTCTTTACTCCAATGTAAATTCTTGCATTTTAGGTCATAGATTAATTGGCCATATACACATGGATATATTTCTGGACTTTCAATGCTGTTCCATTCATCTATATGTCTGGTTTTATGCCAATACCATGCTGTTTTGTTATCTGTTTTCCTTGTTATACATGCAATATAATTTGATATCTGGTAGCATGACTTCTCTAACTTGGTTTTTATTTTCTCAGGGTTGCTGTCACTAATCTAGGTCTTTTAGGGTTCCATATAAATTTTAGGATTATACGTTCTATTTCTGGGAAGGATGACATTGGTATTTTGATGGGAATTGAATTTATGGATTGCTTTAAGTAGTATGGACATTTTTAACTCTGTAATTCTTTCTATTCATGAGTATAATATCTGTTTCTATTTATTGGTGTCTTATTTCACTTCTCTCTTCAATGTCTTATAATTTTGTCTGTACAGGTTTTTTTTACTTCCTTCATTAAATTTATTCCTAGGTATTTAATTTATATTTTTATGCAATTTTAAATAAGAATGTTTCTTTAATTTCTCTTTCTGCCAGTTTGTTATTTGTGTATAAGAATGCAACTGATTTGTGGATATTAATTTTGTATCTGCTATTTTATTAAATTCATTTATCAGTTCTAATAGTTTTGGGTTTGAATCTTTAAGGATCTCTATATACAATATCATGTCATCTGCAAATCATAATAGTTTTACTTCTTTTTTTCTATTTAGATGGCTTTTGTTAATTTTTTTTGTCTTATTGCTACAGCCAAGACTTCCAGTATTACATTGAATAATAGTGGTGACAGTGGGCATCTTTGTCTTTTTTCTGATCTTAAAGATTTGAATGCTTTTAGTTTTTCCCCATTGAGTATGATGTTAGCTCTGAGTTTATCATAGATTGCCTTTATTATATTGAGATACTCTTCTTATATTTTCACTTTACTTCGCATTTTTATCATAAATGGTTGCTGCATTTGTCACTTTTTTGTATCTATTGAAATAATTTTTACTTTTTATTTTGTTAATGTGGTGTATCACATTAACTGATTTATGCATATTGAACAAAACTTGCAACAAAGGAATGAATTCCACCTGATCATGGTGTATAATTTTTTCAATGTATTGCTGAATTTAATTTGCTAATATTTTGTTGAGAATTTGGTCTATTGCCTTATCGTTGATGCTGTTGTTGTTGTTTTGTAGTGTCTTTATCTTGTTTTGGAATCAGGGTGATGGGGGACTCATAAAATGTGTTTGAAAGCTTGCTATCTTCTTGAATTATTTAAAATAGTTTGAGGAGAATAGGTGTTAATTTTTATTTATTTATTTATTTTGTATGTTCAGTAAAATTCACCTGTAAAGCCATCAGGTCCTAAACTTTTGTTTGTTGGGTGATCATTGATTACTGATTTTATTTCACTGTTAGTAATTGGTCTGTTTAGATTTTGTGTTTCCTCTTGAATTAACCTTGGAAGTTTGCATGTTTCTAAGAATTCATCTATTTCTTCCATATTGTCCAATACTTTGTGCATAGTTGTTCACAGTATTTTCTTACAATTTTTTTATATCTCTGTGGTGTTTGTTGTCAATTTCCTTTCCTCACTTTTGATTTTATTTATTTGGGTCCTCTATTTTTTTCTGGAAGGGTCTGATTAAAGGTCTGTCAATTTTGTTTATCTTTTCAAAGAACCAGCTCTTGGTTTGATTGATCTTTTGTATTGTCTTTTTAAATTTCCATTCTGATTTTTATTATTTCTTTATTTGTACTCACTTTGGGCTTTGTTTGCTGTTCTTTTTCCATTTTCCTGGGGGGTATGGTTAAATTCTTTGAGATTTTTCTTGTTTCTTTTGGTAGCTGGCATTGCTATAAATTTTTTTTTTCAGGACTGCTTTTGCTGTGTTTCATAGATTTAGTGTAGTTGTGTTTTTATTCTCATTTGTTTGAAGGTATCTTCTGATTACTTCATTAATCTTATTGTTGCTCTATTCATGGTTTTGTAGCATATTGTTTAGCCTTTATGTGTTTTTGGTTTTTTCAGTTTGTTCCTTGTAATTGATTTCTAATTTCATACTGTTGTGGTCATAGAAAATTCTTAATATGATTTCAATTTTCTTAAATTTATTGAAGAATGTTTTGTGGCCTAACATGTGTTCTATTTTAGAAAATGTTTAATGTGCACTTGAAAATAGTGCATATTTAGCTGCTTTGAGATGTAATGTTCTAAAAATATCAGTTAAATGTATCTGGTCTAGTGTGTCATTTAAGGTCACACTATCTGTGTTAATTTTCTGTCTGGAAGATCTGTCTGACAAAGTGCGAGGAAGGTAAAGGTGAGCAGGAAGGGAAAGTTGGTCCTAGTCTATTATCAGCTGCCTTTAAATTAAAAAGATAAAGAGAAGAAATGTGGGAAGGAGAACTTGCCTATAAGAAAATCCATTAACAGGTGGAGTAAGCCCTGGCCCATTATCAGCTATTCTCAAATTGAAAGGGAGAAAGCCCCACCTATTCAACCACAGGCCTGTTTCCCAAAATCATATTATTATGCAGCTTTGGTCCTTTTCAGAAAGATCAAGCAGAAAAGAAATGAGGAGGTGCTTACACACAGAGATACAAAAATTCCCATACTATGGAAGGGGGTGCTGCTTTCCACTCTTGGGTCAGCCTGCTGCACCATCTCTGAGTGTACTTTGACTTTTAACTTTTCTATAATTAACTGTTCTATATTTTCACAAACTGTCTCTTGACTGAATTTTTTGTTTTTTGTTTTTTGGGTTTTTTTTTGAGAGACAACTGAGGGAAAATTGTCATTTCATGGTAACATCTTTCTGGTGTGCGAGACTTGGATTATTTCCAGGTAAGCAATGGTCTCCCCCTCAAGCTTCTTTTCTTTTTCCCTTACTTTTTGTGTTCCTTTCTGTGATTGAGTCACCATCAGCTGCATAAGTTGGTAGGCATGGGTGAGACATGTAAAAGCCTTTAGGGCATCTCCCATCTCAATGATGTCTCCTGTGACAGATGACTCAGACATGTCTGGGACATTAGGTGTAGGTCTCATCAAGCACAACAAAAAGATCTGCACAATGTGTAGGAACACAGTTCACAAACATTCATGCCTACTTCCCATGGGGCCTCCTTAGAAAATTTCATCGGTTACTCAGATTCTCTCTCTCCCCATTTTTTTTTACCTCACTTGGGAACCCTTTCTTTGGAGTCTCTTGGAAGACATGTAAGGGAGGTATCTGGGAATTGAGGGTTCCTGGCCAGGGCACTCCCTAGTGGAATCAGAAGCCATACACATCTATGGGAGCATCCCTATAGCCTGTACAGGTGAGATACTTCTCTTGCTCTTCCTTTATCACTCTCTCTTTCTCATTCTTTCTTTCTCTCTTCTTTTCTCTCCCTCTTTTAGGAACCCTTTCTTTAGAGTCTAGGGAGAAATGGAGGAAGGTATTGGTAGAATAGAAAGCCCAGAACATTCCTGAGGGCCTCTCTCTAAGCTGCCCAGGCATTAGACTCATTCTCTGTCTCTTTTCTCTGTCCCAGGTCTTGGATCTCTGCCCCTCCTCTCTTAGGAGAGCCACTAGCTACCCTAACTATTTGCATTCTCTCTTGCACCCGCTCCATCCATTCCACTTCTCCTTTGTGGGATAAGGCTATTTAAATAAGTCTCTTTCTTTTCTGGAGCCTAAAGCTTAGCACTCAGATACTTGGCTGATCAGTGCTTAATTCTCCTGGTCTGAGGTGCCGAACTCCCTCCTTGAGTGCCATGCTACTACAGTTTCCTGCCTGGAAGCCAGTCACCAGGGTGCAGCCCCATGCACAGTTTTGCCTCTGTGTAAATTGCTTGTGTGCACTCAGAACAGGCTACACTCACACACCTGTGGCCTCATGCCTTTGGCTGGCCCAAACCTCCAACATATACAGGATGATGCTCTGTGGGCCACTGCCAGAACTTTATATTACTGAGGTGCAGCCCATGTGGCTAAGCTTCCATTAGAACATTCCAATGGGGATGGAAGTGGGAAGGCAAGGATGGGAGACATAAAACCCTTAAGGTAGCTCACGGCATGGGAAAACCCCCTTCTCGCTCTCTCTCTTCCACGAACACACTTAGATTTTTCAAGGTGCCTGTTACCCGCTCCAGTCTTCTTTTCAAACAGTGCAGTGGGAGTGGAGGGTTGACCAAAAATATCACTAGGGCACAGCTGTCTTTAAGTGCCTGGGCCTCTATGTGAGCTTCCCAACAGGGATACAAAAAGGGGCAAACATTTCTTACTTGTACCTCTTACTTGCTCACTGTTTCTGTTCCACTGTCTGTTTTTCCTGATGTCTGTATAACCCCCACTGCCTAGAAACCACCTCCTTTGGGTAGTGCTGGTGGAAGTATCCCTGCCTAGGGTCTAGCCCAACTAGTCTTGGTTTATATGCCCTTTGCTACTGCCTGGCTTGTCCTTTTCTCCAGGCTCAGTCTAATGCCTGTTTGAAACCAGCAAGGGGTATCATTGGGAAGCTTTGATAAGTCCATTGGCATATAGGAGTCTCAGGGGCTGCCTGGGACTGGGAAAAAATAATATTAGTGCAAAATCAGCCCCTAGAAGCAGCTGCTGAGTGATTTTGCTTATTGGAGTGAAGTTGTACTAATGTTTTTCCCACCACAAATGCCTGTCTAGTCAGTTAGGATAAACTAAGTGTTTTCTTTGTTGTCTTGTGTATCTGTGAATTTTTTGGTTTTGTGTAAATTGTAACCTTTTAGAATTAATATCCCCATGACCATGGTCAAATCTATATATAATGGTAAAATCCATATGTAATGGTCAAATACAGATACAATGGTCAAATGTAAGTGTGATGGCCAAATGCAGGTGTCATTTGCATGTCCTGTTTGGGTACAATTAGATCAAACATCCAAAAACAGTATCTGTTTAGTGTCTATGTGTCTATCTATAGATCCAGATTTGTGTCTCTGTGTATGTACGTGTGCAGCCATTTTAATTCTAATATCAGCAATGGGATCTAATATATTAGACCCAACTAAAGGTCCATCAAATAGGATATTGAATAAATGGTAAAGTTATAGTTTTAGGCCATTAACTAAAAGAAAAATTGGTGCTCAATTATAATGTTTCTTGGTCTCTGTATACATGTTTTAGATTCTGAGGAGAGATGGTTTTTCAACCACTTTTTTCTTGAACTCTTATGCTGTTTTGCAGTTAGAACTGTTTTGTTCAAGGATCAAGGAACTGGGATGGGATCCCTTATATGCAAATTTTTTACAATGTAATGCAATAGAAGTTCTTAAAAAGGTAACTAAACTGATAGTTCACAGAACAGGGAAATCCACATGTCTTCTGGTTCCCTTATAATTAAACACTAACTCTGCCTTCATATATTGGGTAAAAAGTAAAAAGTCTTATAAGATGTTTTTTCCTCACTGGTAACTTTAAAGTTCTTACAGAAAGCCAAAATGTAAACCAAGCTCTGCCCAGAGCAGCAAAGAATGTAAATCCACCATCTCCTGGGGTGGAGGTAACTAAAGAAAAAAAAGGGGGCACTTGTTGGGAGCCATGCAGGCTGGCTTTAGGGAAGTAAAACTTGTTTTACTTCTGCATCTGAGGAATGTGCCTGATATGGCCAGTTCCTTGGGAGACTCTAAAGAAAGAAGACTATCTAAGTACTTGGAAGAATTGCCTTGGGAAACTGACTCTTCTCATTTACTCTAACCTTCAAGTTAACTGGTAGAGAGTCAAGGGTGTGTACTGTTTACTGAGGAATGTGGCTAATCCAGCCAGTTCCTTGGGACACAAAAGAGAATTGGATTATGGAAGACAAGGCCCTAGGAAATCTGACCTTTGTTTGCTCTGACCTTTAGGCTATTGCTGGAGAGTTAATGATAATAGATGATCTGCTTTTGAAGGAGGTAATGCATATTTTCATTGTTAAACTGCATGTACTCAAACTGCATATATTGGTGATGGGAAATAAACTCGGGGCTTCAGCATCACTGAAGACCGACCGCATCAGCAGTCATGTAAGTGTCTCTTTATTCATTCCCACTCCCCCCTTCAGGTACTGATCAACTTGTGGCGGCTGGCCCGCCATAGGCACTTTAAAAATCAAGCCTCCAAAGCTAGGATTTAAGCCTCCTTAAGGTTGCAAGGGACAAATAAAAGACCTTGCATCCTCTTAAAAATTACTATTAAAGTTCTTTTGTGTTTGCAGATTTGCCAATAGAAATGCTAATTATTTGCCTTTTAGTTGTCAGTAAAACTTAAGGTTTTGAGGGTTATAGATACTAATTAAGATATGTAGTTCTAAGGTCCTAAGGAAGGCCAAGGAAATTTATTTTAATGTCTATAGCAACCAAGAAAGGGAAAATGAGGAAGGAAGCAACAGTGAGACCAGAGATGAGACTAGACTGTTGGCCACAGTTATAGAGGGACTAAGCCTAAAGCCACCTCAGGACTACCCCAGGAACCACATAAAAAAAACACCAGGTGAAAGAAGCCTGCTTTGGGTGTGGAAGCCCAGACCCCTGGAACGAGGAGTGCCTTAGTTCTCCAAAGCAGCTGTGCCTCCTATGCAAACTAAAAGAGCACAAGCGGAAGGATTGTTCCTTGTTCTGAAGGCAGCAGGAACCAACTCCTTCCTCGCAAATGACTGTTATCAACTGTACTGGGCCTAAGGTCTCCAGCGGCTCCCAGCAGCTCCCAAGGAAAAGGCTATTCTCATGACAGGGGGGAACTGCAAGTGACTTTACCTGGCAGTTAAACTGGTTAATTTCCTGATTAATATTTTGAGCCATTTACTCTGTCTTAGCTACTCACTCTGGATCTACTTCCTCTAAAATCTGCTCAGTTTTCAGAATAGACTTGTGTTTTTACTCAGTCTGTTTCTAGCCAATGGCCTATACCTCAGAGTAATGTAGAACAAGCCAATCAGACTCTAAAAAGGACTACTCTACATACATCCAGCAAGGGAAAATTAGAGGAAAAAGGCAAAGACTAGTATCAAGGGTTAAGGAGAGGTCATTCTTGTTCCTTCTAAGGAATCTCAATAAACAATTCAAGCAGTCCCTGCAAGGGAGGGCACTTAAGGCCATATTAGATAAGATACTCTCTGAGAACTGGACAGATATTAAAAAGTGGGAAGGTTACAGAATAGCAAAAAAATTACAGGGTTCATCCCAGAGTTCAGAGTAACAGCCACTTTAAAAGCTGGCTACACCATATGGCCAGCAAGGGAAAAGGAAGGGACAAAGAGAAGATGGCATCTTACCCCTTCAAACAACAGAGAGCAGGAAGGCAAAGGGTTCTTCCTTAGCAAATGAGTGGTCAGTTGTGTTGGGGGTTGAATGATAGCAGCCCATGATAAGGCACACATAAGTTCATGGCTGTAGGGCACGGGCAGCAGCTGCCAGTGTCTGAGGTAGGGGATGCTTTGCCTCAGAAAGCTTTCAGAGCTGGGAATTGAAGGGACAACCTATTTCCTGCCTCCCACTCTGTATTTTCTTATAGTTAAGTAATCTGTCTTTTCTGAGATTGGTAACCAGAACTTTGTCCCTTGGTTGTCCCCACTTAGTTGTATTAAGGAAAAAGAGGCTCACCTTTCTTTGAAAAATTATTTGGCCTCAATATAAGTTAGACAATGGGGAAAGCTCACCAAAGAATGGTAGCCCAGATTAAGATATTATTTTGCAATAAGATTACTTCTATCACAGATTGGAAAAATAGACGAGTGTCATGTGTCTACATCTTTATGGCTCTCGGTGTCTGCAAGTGCCTATGAGATAGCTCACTCTCATCTTTGAGCCCTCTGGTAAAGATGTTAATGTTATTGATATGGGCCAAACAGAGCAGCCATCCCCCCACTTCACTAAAGGACTCTCTTTTCCTCGTTCTTTAACTCTCAGTTTCACCTTTTTCCTAGTCTAAAGTCTTAATCACTCTCCTTATCAATTTTCTCTGGCTCCTCACCCCAAGCAACAGATGTCCCCGTGGGTAATTACTTCAAAACTTGTAACTCATGTCTCCAGTTTGCTGACTACAATCACTACAGGCAAGCACCACTTCCAGGCCTTTCTGGACCTAGACAGGGGATAACACCTGAATGACCAGTTGGGCCAGAAGTCAAAAAGCCGCAGGCCCAACGAACTCTCCATCCTAAAACCATCTAGTGACAGGGGCTTTAAAACCTATTTCTTAGATCAATGCCTTTAAAACTACTAACTAAATTAATTTCTCTTCATCAGGATACAGGTGGTGCCCCGGCAGGACTTCCGGCCCATCTTGACCAAAGCAGTCAACTTGGCAGATCTCAAGACCCCTTCCCCATTTAGATCAGCTAGGGTGAGAGCTCTGTTGGTCCCCAATAGGTAGGGACAACAACCATTTTCAGCAGGAAGCAGATACAGAAGATGAGACCTCCACCCCCTCAGCTTCCCATGGAGATTTGTGGGGATCACTTCTCTCAAGAGGATGTGAGGAAGACAGATAGAATAGGGGAATCTTGACCTCCCCCATGAGACTGCCTGCTGGAATTGTTATGCCTAGATAGCACCTTTTCACATGTAATCCCTGCCCCAGGCTGGGAGGACGTTCCAGACAAAGACAAGGAAATCAGAGGGCCCAAGGAGCCCACCAGCTTGGGGCAGCTCCTAACGCCTGGGCAGTGAGAGTTACCTGAACCTCATTACACCATCATTGTAATATCATACATATGCCCGGAAGTTCATTAATATCATTATAACAGACTGAACTCTAGGAAAGGACATGGGCAGTCAGAAGGCGTTGTGTAATAGACCTCTTGTCAATCAAATTTGTCGATCAAGAGACCCTACGCCCAGAGGTGTCTCCCCTGAAGACAGAATAAAAGCCCCAAAGCCTCGTTCATCAGGGGTCCTGAGCCATTTTCTTTTTTTTTTTTTTTTAAATTCATTTTTATTGTTAGACTTACTGGGGTGACATCTGCTAGCAAGGATTACATAGGTCTCAGGCATACAATTCTACAGTGCATTGTCAACTTGTTGTATAAGTTCACCACCTAATGTGACTTCTCTTTCCATCACCTTATATTTAGCTTCCCCTCCTCCTCTCCCACCCCCTCCCCCTGAGCCATTTTCTTGCTCGAGCCCGCTCCTACCTCTTTGGAGTGTACTTTCCCCTCAATAAACTATCTCTTTGTTTCACCTCTTTACTTTTGTGTGTGTCTCATTCAATTCTTTGCTCAAGATACCAAGAACCTGGACGTCGTGTCGACAAGGACGCCCCATTTTCCCGTAACATTATCACAGGACAAACTCTCTCTAAGACAGGAATAAACAATTACAGAGTCTGCCATCTGCTTTACAGACAGTCTCCATATGAGACTAACTCTAATTATCCTTAGAGACCATGGCTATGCCCAATACTAATCTCAACTGAGACTATGACCCCAGGAAGGCACCTGGCTAAAAAATCATGTAGTCCTTTGTTAAACAGAAGGCTTAAGACAAGATAATAAATCGACTAACTATCCCATGCTGGCTACTATAAGTCAGGGCCCCTTTGAAAGCCCCATGATTTTTCTTGAACAAACTCAGGGAAGCTCTTACTAAATATGTAAACATAGACCTCTTTGATCTTTTACAATCAAGATGAGGAAGAGAAGGAAAAAGTCAGGGGGAAAACAGGCAGGGGGAGGAAAACAAAACAATGAGAGACAAACTCAAATGCTGATTGTTTTTTCTAATACAGGTGCCACCTATTCTGTACTAAACTAATTTTTGGGGGTGTTCTATTTTTCTCTTTCTCAAATCTTGCCAAATAGGGTAAGATGTCCCCAATTTTCAACTGAGCCCCACCTGGAAGAGTTCTTTTACTGTACTGCTTTCCATCCCTATGACTATTGAAGTGCTAAGAGTTTTTAGCTGGATAAATCACTTGGATAAAACCCTGAAAGGATGAAAGAAAGAGGCTTGCCAACTGAGTCCCAGTACTTGTGTGAGCCACTAGAAGATCTCAGACTACTATTTAAAAGGTTACCAGATACGTGATTTCTTACTTAATCATTGTGTTGTGGGAGGACAGGTAATCAAGGAAGTCAAACAGCACTCCCGAGAGTTGTAGAACCAGTTTTATTACTCTGATGGGCCCAGAGAAATTGGTCTCCAAAGTCTGATCCCCTCCCTAACAGTCTTTCAGGATACTTATAGGGATGGGGTAGGGCTGGTATGCAGGAGGCAAGCAGGATTACAGAAACCATGAGGAAAAACTGCAACATGGAATGGTTTTAACAGTCAACATAGAACAGTTTTGTCAACAATAGGAGTTAACAGACAACAGGCAACTTTCCATTTCATTTACAGGTTAATAATTCTCTTAGTTCTATTACTTACCAAGCCTCTTTTGGGAATAAAAACTAACACTTTGAAATAAGACAATGTGGTCTCATAGCTTTACAAAGAAAAACCCAATGACTAAATCAATCTGGCTGACAGTTAAAGATATATTCTGACTCCTATAATTGGCTTCTACCCTTATTACTTCTACTAATATTTAAGCCCATATTCTTTTACTCTACTTGTCAAGTGCCTCTCCTCCAGGTTACAGTAGTTCTACTTTAAAGAGATGACTCTCCAGGGGTTTCAACCCATCTCTCCTGAGATAGAGGCTCCATATCTACACCAGTCTCTTCTTTACGTCACTGATTGCAACTTATATCTCCCACCTGCTTAGGAACTAGGGACAACATCACCTTCCTGACAGAACAATAGGTTGAGACCCTGATTAGAACTTCACCCCCTCTCAGCAGAAAGTAGCAACAGAAGACAAACATTGTCTATTTTTCTAAAAGATTTTAGGGTTTCAAACTCTTGAGAGGAAAAAATGACAGAGTGAGAAGAAGGGTAGATGTGAGCAGGCTGGGAGGGGTTGTCCTGGTCCATTATCAGCTGCCTTTAAATTAAAAAGATAAAGAGAAGGAACGTGGGAAGAGGATCTTGCCTGTAAAGAGGACAGGTGCCCTGAATCTAGGATTAAGCCCTGGCCCATTATCAGATATTCTCAAATTGAAAGGGAAGAAAGCCTCACCTATTTAATTATAGGCCCTGTTTTTTAAAATTATATTATTATGCAACTTTGGCCCTTTTCTTCAGGATCATGCAGAAAAGAAATGGGGAGGAGCTTATACCCAGAGACACAAAAATTCCCAAACAACGGAAGTGTGAGGTGCTTCCTGCTCTTGGGTCAGCCTGCTGTACCATCTTTGAGTGTACTCTAACTTTTAACTTTTCTACAATAAACCTTAACTTTTCTATATTTTTACAAACTGTCTCTTGACTGAATTCTTTCCTTCAAGAGACAAAGAACTGAGGAAAAATCACCATTTCATGGTAACATGTTCATTGGTGTCAGTGTGTTACTGTTCATGTTGGCCTTTGTATCAGTGAATATTTGCTTTATTTAGGTGCTCCTATGTTGGGTGTGTAAATGTTTACAAGAGTGATGTACTCTTTCTGGATTGATTCCTTTATAATTATGTAATGTCTCTTTTTTCTTTGTCTCTTAATATGGTCTTTGTTATAAATTTTATTATGGCCAACATATGTATTGCTACCCCAGCTTTTTTCTCATGTCCATTTGCATAAAAAAAATCCTTTTCTATTCCTTCACTTTCAGTCCATGTTTGTTTTCCCTTCTGAAGTGATTCTCTTGTAGATAGCATACCATGCACAGGTCTTGTTTTCTTATCCATTCTGCTACCTATGGCTTTTGATTGGAGCATTTAGTCTATTTATATTTAAAGAGATTATTGATAGGTACATATTCATTACCATGTTATTATTCATGTTTTTTTGGTTTTGTTTGCTTATTTTCTCATTTCTTGTGCATAAAGAAGTCCTTATAATCTTTCTTATAACATTGGCCTGATAGTCGTGAATTCCTTTAGCTATTTCTTGTATGGAAAGTTTTATATCTCTCTTTCAATTCTAAGTGATAGCCTTGCTAGGTAGACTAGTCTTCATTGTAGGCCCTTGTTTTTTATTACCTTGAATATTTTCTGCCACTCACTTCTGACCTGGAAATTTTCTGTTGAGAAATCTGTTGATAGTCTTAAAGGAGCCTCCTTATAGGTAAGTAGTTGTCTTTCTTTAGCTGTTTTTAGAATTCTCTATTTGTCTTCAACCTGAGCCATTTTAATTATGATGTGTCTTAGTATGGACTTGTTTGAGTTTATCTTGATTGAAATTCTGTGCCCTTACTGGGCTTGTGTGGCTATATTGTTTGCCAGGTTAGGGAAGTTTTCAGTCAATATTTCTTCAAATAGGTTTTCAAACTCTTGCTCCCTCTCTCCTTCCAGTACTCCTATAATTCAAATGTTGTTACACTTAATGTTGTCCCAGAGTTTTCTCAGGATATCATTTTTATTGTTGTTGTTCTTCCAGTTGTGTATTTTCTGCTACCTTGTCTTTCACATTGCTGATTCAGTTTTCTGCTTCATCTAATTTGTTTTTTATATCTTCTAGTGTAGTCTTGATTTCAGTTATTGTATTCTTTATTTCTGACTGATTTTTTTTTATGGCTTCTATGTTCTTCTTTATGTTTGCAATCTCTTCACTGAAGCTTTTACTATGTTTGTTAGCATTCTTATGACCCATATTTTAAACTCTTGCTCTGGTTATTTGATTGCCTCCATTTTTATTTAGCTCTTTTCCAGAGCTTTTTCTTGTTACTTTATTTGGGACGTTTCTCTGTTTTCTTATTTTGGCTATTTCGTGTGTGTGTGCTTGTATATAGTAACTATATCTCATGTCTCTAGATCTTTGCTTGGCGGTCTTCTGTAATACTAGTCCTGTGCAGTTTAATGGTGCAATCTCTCTTCTGATCTCCTGTGTATGTAATCTTGGATTGTCCCTTGAGTTTGTTGTGTTTGTCCTTTAATTGTAGGTGAGGAGTATGCTGCTGGCAGGACATTCTTTGCAGCCCAGGGGGAGGGGCAGAAGAGCACCAAAATCTTCCTAGTCTGTTGCAGACAGCTGCTTTTGCTGAAGTTCTAAAAGTCTTCTCTTGTTGATAGAGTAGGGCTGATTGCTCATCTACCTAGAGTGCCTCCATGTTTATAAGGCAAATCTCTAGGGGGTCTGTGTTTGCTTTGAAATAAAATGAGAAAAAAAACAAACACAAACAAAAATAAACTAATATTCAAAAAAACTTCCTGAGAGCTCAGGAGGTCTGCCACTCGTAGTAAATTGTTAGCTGCCCAGCGGGTGGGTGTGGGTGCAGAGCATCACTGGGAGTTCCCCAGGCAGCCTCAGACAGACACTTCTGCAAAACACTGAAAAAATGTCTTCCCCTGCTAGTAATGTGGGGTCGATTGCTAAACAGCCTGAAGTTTCTCCTTATGGGCAGGGCAACCCTTCAGGATGCCTGCACACACTCTAAAAGAAAAGAAAAAATATTAACAATGACAATAAATTTAAAGAAATAAAAATAAAAGATAAATAATTAAATAAAAATTTAAAAATTAATAATATTTACAAAAAATAAAATATTTAAAAATGAAATAAGAAAAAATTATGATAATGAGTTTAAAAAAGAGAAAGAATAAAAATGGTAAAATAAAATATATTTGTAAGAAAAAAGTAGAATTAAAAAAACTTTTTTTCTTTTATTGTTTGCTGTGGTCCCTGTGGTCTGTTGCTAATAATATGCTTCTAGTTGCCCTGGATAAGTGACATAGTGGCACCAAAAGCTCTCTGAGGAGTCACAGACAGCTGTTCCTGCCAAAGTTTTCAAGAACCACTTTCTTCACTAGTTGGGTGGGGCCAATCACTCAGCAGACCAGAGTTCTTCCAAGAGGACAGAGCAAATCTCCACTATGCTTAAGCACTCTTTGAAAGAAGAAGAAAAAACATAGAGAAAATATTGATAATATTAATTTTAAAAGTAAAATAAAAATAAAATATAAAAAAAATTAAAAATTTAGTAAAAATTTTAAAAATTACAGAAAAGCAAAAAATACATTCTCCTGATAGTAGTTTGGTGGTGATCACTCAGACACCCAGAGTGCCACTGGGTAAGCAAGGCAAAGCTCTGGGTAAGTGGGACAAAATTCCAGGGCATCTGTACACTTTTTGGAAAAATTTCCTTAGAGTTCTGAGACTTTTCCTTCTGACCCAAAGGTTCACTTCACTGTAGTTTTTTCTGCCTGCTTTGGAGAAGTTGGTGAGTAAGGCATGGCTGCTGCACTTGTGATGCCACTCTTCTCAAAGCCTGTAAGACTGGTTTCTGCAGCTAGTAGAGTGGGGCTGGGCACTTGGCAGCCTAGAGCACCCTGGAATATGTACAATAAGCTGTGTGAGATGAGGTTCAGGTGCATCACCAAAGTAGTGGACTTGCACAAATTTTATTAGACTAGTGCTGCCTCAGAATTGGCCTTTTTGGGGAGGGTTTTTTTTTTAAATTCATTTTTATTGTTAGACTTATTGGGGTGACATCTGTTAGCAAGAATTACATAGGTTTCAGGCATACAATTCTACAGTGCATTGTCAACTTGTTGTATAATAAGTTCACCACCTAATGTGACTTCTCTTTCCATCACCTTATATTTAGCTTCCCTCCCTTCTCTCCCACCCCCTCCCTTTTCTCCCCTCCCTAACCCACTCGTCCCTTTTTGGGGAGGGTTTAACATAGAAAAAATGATGTCCTTCTTTGGGCTATATGTAAGGCAAACTCCGTGTTCAAACAATGGATCCCTCCAGGCTTTAACCTGAAACCCCGCAGCTCAACCCTTCCCTATATTTCTCTTGCATGTCTAGCGATGCCATCTCTCAACTGAACAACAAATGAGTGTGGCAACTCACAGGAAAACATCTGGATTTCCAATTGACTTCTGTCTCACTGATATAGAAAGAATTCTTACTAATTTTCACTGCCAGATGTAATAGGAATTTTTTTTCCTGCACAGAGATCCTGAGTTGTGGATCCCAGTGTGGGACTTCACCTCTCACTCCTTTGTGGAAACCTTTGCACCTGAGGTGTCTCTTCCAGAGTTCTTTTGCTATCTGTGGGTTTGGGGTCACCTCATTGCATGTCTCTGTTCTTCCTGCTGATCTTGACTGGGCTTTCTTTATATGCTCAGCTCTCAGGGCTCTGTTCAGCCAGTCTTTCAATGTTGCCCAAGGTTGGCTGTTCCGCTATGTATCTGCAACCTTGATGTGATACAGGGAGGCTGTACACATAGCATCCACCTAATCTGTCATCTACCCAAGTGATCTGTACCACCTTTTCTTAATTCAGTTGTCTATTGATGGTCACTTAGGTTGCTTCTATATCTTGGTTATTGCAAATAGTACTGCAATAAACATAGGGATGCAAATACCTTTTTGAATTAGTGTTTTGGATTTTTTTGGATTAATACTCAGAAGTGGAATTGCTGGGTCATAAGGTAGTTCTACTTTTAATTTTTTGAGGCAGCTCCAAGCCATTTTCCATAGTAGCTGCATCAATTAGCTATCCCACCCACAGTGTATGAGGGTTCTCTTTTCTCCACATTCTCCCAACACTTGTTTGTTAATTTATTAATGATAGTCATGTTGACAAGTGTGAGGTGATACCTCATAGTTTTAATCTGAATTTGACTGATGATTAGTAACATTAAATATCTTTTTATATATCTATGGACCATCTGTGGACCATCTATGGACTTCTCTTTGGAGAAGTGTTTATGCAGGTCCTGTGCCCACTTTTTAATTAGATTGTTTGTTCTTTTTTGGTGTAGAGTTGTGTGAGTTCTTATAAATTTTGGATATTAACCCCTGTTCAGATATATTTTTGGCCAATATCTTCTCCCATTTAGTAGAATGTCTTTTCATTTTGTTGATGATTTTCTTCAGTGTATAATAACTTTTTAGTTTGATGTAGTCCCACTTGTTTATTTTTTATTTTGTTTTCCTACCTAAGGAAATAGATCAGAAAACATATAACTAAGAGTAATGTTAGAGAATTTATTGCATATATTTTACTCTAGGAGATTTTTTGTTTCAGATTTTACATTTAAGTCTTTAATGCATTTTGAATTTATTCTTGTATATGGTGTAAAGAGAAGGCCCAATTTTATTTTTTTGCATGTATTCATCAAGGTTTTTTGTTTTTCTTTTTGTTTTTTGTGGGGGGGTAGTTTCCTGGCTGGGAATCAAACATCCAGTTCTTTTTTTAATATCATTTATTGAAAAATTAATAATTTATGTTTTTACCCCATTGTACATTTTTACCTTCTTTTTCATAGATTAAATTACCATATAGGCATAGATTTATATCTGAACTCTTTATTTGTTTTCATTCATTTATATGTTTATTTCTATGCCAGTACCATGTTGTTTTGATTACTATAGCCCTATAGTATAATTTGGTATTAGGTAGTATAATACCTCCAACTTTGTTCTTCTTAGAATTGCTTTCACTATTTAGGGTCCTTTATGGTTTCAAATTTTAACATTATTTGTCCTAGTTCTGTAATATGCATTAGTGTTTTCATAGGGATTGTATTGAATCTGTGAATTGCTTTGGGTAGCATGAACATTTTAACAATGTTAATTATTTCTATTGAGTATGGTATATGCTTCCATTATTTGTATCCAAACCTTATTAATTTTATCACTGAAGTTGTATACTTTTACCAGCCCAGCCCTATTTCCTTACTCCTAAGATCCTGGAAACTACTATTCTATTGTCTCTATAAATTGAACATTTTTTTAAGGTCCCAAATGTAAATGATAATATTTGGTATTTATCTTTATTTTTCACTGTCTGGTCTATTTCACTTAATGTAACATTCTCTAGGTTTATCTATATTGTCACAAATGGCAGGATTTATTTTATTTTTAAGACTAAATCATATTTTATTTTATGTATCTACTACATTTTTTATATTCATTCATCTGTCAATGGGTACTTTAGGTAATTTACTTACCTGGGCTCTTGTGAATAATTCTAGGAGTTAGAGGATCCCTCCCAATTCACTATGCTAGGTGTGGGATTTAAGGTAAAAATGTGTCTCAGCCTTTTTTTTTTTTTTTTTTTACCTCTTTTGATACAGGTATTTCTTCAGTAATTTCCTTAGTCACTTGATGTGTAGGAGTCATTCAACCAGTTTGTGAATTTCTTTTAGAAGAAATTGCTCCATGTGTAGCTGTATATTTGGTGCATTTGTGGAAGAAGAAAAATTCAAGAGCCACCTAATCACCATCATGGTGAAATCCAAAAGGACATATTATTTGTTTCTGTTTACTAAACCAAAGTTCTGGGTGATCCCACTTAATTATGTCAAAATGATTTAAAATTTTATCATTTTATTATATTAACTCTAAAACCAGTTAGACTTTTTATAGTCTAGCTTTAATGAAAGCAAGTTGATCTGTCACAACCATACCCCAGGTTGTCATATTTGTGTGTTACTGGCAAGGGACGCCTTTTTCTGTTACTTGTTTGTGTTATTTTAAAAATTAAATCATGTAATTTAGCTTTGTAGATCAGCAAAGTCTTGCTTGCTACTCAAAATTGGTTTGAGATGCTCAGAGGCATGGAGAACATACTCAAAGCCTTAAGCATTAGATAAAGTCAGAAGCTCTCTTAATAACAGTGACAGCAGAACATAGTTATTTAGCAAATCACTCAGCTTTTCTGGGTCTGTATTTCCACAATGAGAGGACCTATTTTCTTCCTCATATTGAATTTAATGCTGCCTCTTACTGGCACAGCTTCTACTGCATTGAGCTCTAGATTTTAAAATGTTGCAAATCTTTTTTTCTTTTTCTTTTTTAAAATTAAAATATATGTTTAATAAATAGTTACATTTATATCATTGGAACCTTCTATTTAAAATGGTTATTCTCTCTTTGCTCAGTGAAAGCTGAGAGTAGCTAGAACTACCTGTTCCCTTAATAAGCCATGAAGAAAACTGAAAGTTCAGACTCAGAGGGAGTAGAAAGAGGTGCATCTCATCTTTTCACTTGTAAGTCAACCCTCCCCATCCTCTGAGAATGAACACCACTACAAGAGGGCTGACCTCATAGATTTGTTGCTTTTCTCTCATCCTAGATAGAGATGGTCCCTGGCATTAGAAAATCAATGTATATTCAAGCTGCCTACCGTCTTCTTTCCCAACTTTGGTTTCCTAGCTATTATCCCTTTGGAATCCACTTTTCAGAAAATCCCCCATGGTTGTCTTCAAAAGCAAATCTGATGTTGAGCCTCCCCTGCTCAATTTTTTTCAATTTCTTTTGTGCACTTAAAATAAAAGCCACACTTTTATCCTTATTTTGCTCCTACTTACTTGTCTAATTTACCATAGTCTACCTCACCTTATTCCATGAACTTCAGCCACACTGACTTTTCCTTCTGTTCCTCGGACACGACTAGCTGCTTAAAACTGGTCCTAACCAGTCCTTCTGGAGAGGCTCCCAACCTACCCTAACTCTTTGCTTAGCTGTGTCTTCTTTATGATCTGTTCTAATTTCACATAGCAGTGCTACAATGAGCTATCTTTGACCAGACCATGCATGTTCTCTAAATTTGTCCCCTTTACCTTCAACATGTCCTCTTATTTATTCAATTCATAGGGTTTACTGTAAGCCCAAATTACGTTGTTAATAATTTTTTTCCACTTGTTTGTTTTCTGTATCCTCAGCTGCCAGCACCTGGATGAAAACAGCCTTGTCTATTTGATTTCACTGCTGTCTTCCAATGATCTATAAGAGTTGCTGGAATAGAGTACACACTCAATGAATATCTTGCTCAATGAAGAAAAGTAGATACAATAGATGATACTGATTTTCAGTTTCTGTGAGATTCTAAATTACATAAATTCTAACTCTTATAATTCTTGGATTTGATGGAAAGATTTTCTTCAAAGCAATCTTACCTGTCTTTGGGTCTTATCTGAGTCCATCATAACAGATAATCAGCTCATGTGTCACTCCTCCAGGGAAATAGGGACCCTCTTAATCTGCATTTTCTTTCCATGTGTTTTCATAACCACCATTTGCTTTTATCATTAATCTTCTTATGCACTATTGCCATTGTTGGCTTATATGTGTGACATCTCCTGATTAAATAAAGGCCACTTATTTGTTTTTGAAGGCTTGGGACAATGTAAAGTACAATAAATGTGAAAAACAAAGGGTGCATAAATAAAAATAAAGTGTTCTACAAATTACAATCATGGCTTTATCAAAGACAGTATGGCAAGACACATGAAATTGGCCCTTGAATAATCCAAGAATTATTAAAATCACATACAAAGCTAATGTATAAATTACCTAATATAATAACTGATAATTATATTATTCTGAAATAGCATTTACTGCCATCACCATCTTGATCCTGAAGAAGCTTTTCCATCTCAGTTTGCAGTTGCATCTATCTTTATCTTCAAGATGCCATTCTTATTCCTATGGATCTATGCTTAGAAACCCACATTTTTAAGATGCTTATAACTGAGAACTTGTAAATTTTTTTAGTGAAGTCCTTCTAGACTCAGACCCTCCCTGACTCACACATCTTAGTAATTATGATATGATACAGGTGCAGAATGCAAATACTTTTCTGTTGCTTTTATTTCTTGTAACTTAAAGTATACACACTTACTAAAAACTTGTTGAATTTAATTGGCATATGATTTATACATATACAAATTATATATAATTTATCTTCCTCTCCTCCTGTGGATTTGTTCTCACAGGATCGCTTAGGTTTCAGAAGCTCAGTGGAAAGCAGGGACTATGATTAACTGTCTACACTGTTCCTACTCTCTGTGTTTTCTCAATCATTTAGATGTTGTAAGCAATAGTATGTCTTCCACTTTGACATGCCTAACTGGGTATACTTGAAACATACATTACCTGTGGGTAAACAATCAGTAAAGCTTTCCCAGTACTGACTTACTAGATTACATTACTTTTAAAAAATCTCATTGTTGCTGTTTTAAAACAATCTGTACAAGAATAAAGTTTATGCCAAAACTGAGAATAATATAGACTTAAATATTAAATAGCAAGTTACTTTGACCTTTAGAATAAAGGTCCTGGGTGTGTCTCTTTTTTAATTTTTTGTTCCCAATTTAAACTTTAATAAAATGAGTTGTGTTTTTTCTGTATTGTTGCCTTTGACTCACTAGAGGGAGGTAGAGGAAAAGGTTTCAAAAAAGTTAAGCCAGAAAGTACACAGAAAACTCAATACTTGTTTAGGTTAGTGTTCTGAAAATTTCAAAATAACAACTCAAGTCTAAACGCCACATCTAATGAGGAAGCAAATTAAGATGCTTGTTTTCCTGTGCCCTCATCTTAAGAATAAACTTATTGATATTTCAGTCAATACATTCATTGTCTAGGAGCTTATTACTGATTGAATTGGTCTTATGTCTCTGTCAATGAAAGATATTCAAATATCGTTTTTTTCTTCTGATCTTTCTTCCTTCAAGTTTTACAAAAATATTCTAATGAAATTACTTTCTTACTAGTTCTCCAAATTTCTTCTGGCTGGTAGACTGTAAAACAACATTTTTAAAGTTTTGAATTTGGCACTTAGCCATGAACATTGTTAAGAATCAAAACTTAACTATAGTGTCTGTGTACTCACCAGATGACCTGCTCATTACACGGTTTTTTTTTTTTTTCATTCCTTTCAGGAGTTAGATGATTGAGTATATTTCAAAACAAAATATATCTCAATTTACTCACCATAAGAATTGACATATGGGATTTGGTACCTTCCTATTATTTTGACAAACTTGTCAATTCATTCTTTTCCATGCTCTTTCCTCTCTCTGAAGAAGACAGGTGCAACTGAAACTAATAGGGTGACTCTATTCTTTAAAAACATTAAATAAATAAATGCCAATGTCTATAGTTATTCAGAATGCAGTAACATAATTGACTTAGGCATAATTCTAAAGAAGGTAATATTTCTCCTCTAAGGTATCCTTTTCCTTTTCTGCATACCTACAGGGCAGTGCAGTCTCTCTCCCTGGCCCCTCTCATTCTGATAGCTCTAGGTTTGTCCGCCACAATGAAAGCATTTCAGTTGGTATTGTACCCACTTAGACATAGTCATTCGATTCTTGCATTATGCGTGACAGAGTGGTCATCATTTAGATATAAAAGAAATGAACATTTAATTAATACTGAAATTTGCTTCTCTCCTCTTCAGTCAGGGCTCTTTCCACCCCACATTTCAAGAGCCTACGTTGCGATGCTAATCTGTAGTTACTATGATACTCACCATACTGGAAATAGCTATTTCTCCTCAGTTTTTGTTTTGAAGAAAATAATTCAGTCAAGAGACAGAGTTTGTGCAAGCATAGGAGAGCAAAACTTTATTTGTAAAGAAAGTACATGTAGAGTGGGCTGACCCAAAAGATAAGCTGACCAGATATACCATTTTAAATGAGACAGAAAGCAATGATACTGTATTATTTCAAATGGTACATATGGTCAGCCCAGTCTCACTGGGCTAAATTCAAGGTGTCAGTAGGCTGACTATATGTATCATTTAAAAAATGACAGTACCATTGTTTACTGTCCCATTTAAAGTGATACATCTGGTAAACCTACCAAGACAGGGAAGCAGCCTCTCCTGACATTGTGTAAGAATTTTTGTATTTATGAGTAGAATTATCTTTCCCTCTCCCTCTCCAGTATCTTTTTCTCTTTCTGTGGGCATGTCCTATCCTCCTTTTATGTTCCGAAGATTATTTTCCAGGGAATAAGTGTGAACTCATCAATTTCCCATGATTTATTTTTAATGAGAAACTCATTAAAAAGAGGCAAAACTATAATTGTATAAATCTGAAAAGCAGGATATTTTTCTTCTCTCTCTGGCATTTTTCTTCTAATGATAAGTATCTTTTTGATAAGTAAGAGTAGCTACACGGGGCCTTCTAACTAGAACTGGTTCCCTCCTTTTCCTTCTCATTTCTATCTATCTACCTGCCCTATCATTAAACCTCAAGAGTTTGACACCCTGAAATATTTTAGGAGAGGGATGGTGTGTCTTTTCTCTATTTCCTGCTAAGATGGGGGATGCCATAGTCAGGGTCACATTCTTTTTCTTTCTGATAGGATGAAGAAGGTGTTGGCCCCATATCTTCCACAAGTAAAAGGCAAAAGCTGTGAGTGGTAGTATCAAAAACAGGCTGATATAAATTTAAGCATTCTATTCTTAAAATTACAGGTTGGAATCCCTGGAGGACCATCATTTTGAAGTGGAACTGCTGTAACCTGGAGAAGACAAACTTGACAAGTAGAATAAAAAGATATGGGTTAAATAGTAGAGCAATATACAAACTAAAGGCCCTAATAGGGGTAGAAACCAAATTATGGAAGGTGAAATACTTATTACTGCCTGTCAGATGAATTCAATCATTGGATTCCTCTTTGCAAAATTATGAAGGCATTTAGCCTGATTATATACATACCAGGGTGCCCAAAACATATATACACATTTTAAGAATTAGTTTTTGAAGTTAAATTAAATTATGGTAGCAATGTGTAGCATGCCTTTTACTCAAAAGATGGCATTCATTAAACGAATTCTAGCATCACCATGTGACAGGCAGGACAGTCAAAGAAAATGGCAGAAACACCATTGTTGTGTGAGGAGCACAAGACCATTTGCAAGGATAATGGATAAGTCATAGAAGTGGGGAAAACTCCACCACTCCTGACTTAACACCCCTTGACTTTTATCTATGGGTACCCTAAAGGATGTGGCATACCACAGAACACCAGCTATACTGGTGGTACTTCGGGAAGAAATTGAAATAGTATGCACAGCCATATGAGTGGACAAATTGGTTGCATGGCTCAAGCAGTAGTTCGCCATAATCAGAAGTGTCTGGACATTGCTGGTAACCACTTTGAGCACATTTTGTGATTGCAGAAGCCAAATGTGACTTGTACCAATCTTTTGTTGGTATATATTATTATAATCTTAATACAATTTTTTTTCTTTAACTATGTATACATTATTTTGGCATCCTCTCTACATTTATATCTTCTACTTGACTGATGGTATTTATATAGGTGCAACAAGTCCTATTAATTACAACTCACACTTCCCCTTGTTCAGCTAATAAGGAATCAAGGGATAGTCAGTTGTCAGGATCTACATTTGTAAGTAAATCAACAGACCACTGTGGATTCTGGATGGCATCTTTGGTGTCTGAAGCTAGGGTAGCTATGGACTTTGTTAGATTGGTTAAAATACCCTTATTATAAGCAAAGCCTTCCTCAAGGGGCTGCTAGACCAATGACATACCCAGTACATGATAGAATAAATCCTCTGGTTTGTTTGAATTGGGAAAAAGTAATACTATAAACAGTGACTCATATGCCTCAAGGATGTAAAATCCAAAGGTGTATTGTCCTTCAAACTGAGAATTTTCATTATGTGGATAGGCTATGAATATAGATGTTTGATGGTAGACTCATTGGGTGACAGTTCACTGTGTAGTTCATTTTGGGGAGGATCACAGGAAAATAGATAACCAGAGGGGGCATTAAGAGAAGTGTATATATGTTTTTGGCACCCGTGGTGTCTGTGTGTGTGTATAAAATCAGGCTAAACAGCTTCATAATTTTGCAAAGAGGAATCCAGTGACTGAATTCTGGCAGGCAGTAATAGACATTTCATCTTCCATAATTTGGTTTCTACCCCTATTAGGGCTTTTAGTTTGTATATTGCTCTTACTACTATTTAACCCATCTTTGTTTAGGCTGAGGGGATGCCTCTTATCTCCTCAGTGCAATGTAACCCTTTATTTGGGTTCAGGCCCTGTCAGTATCCTTTCTGCTTTGGAAGGTAGGTAGTAAAGTTTCCAAGATGTCCTTTCATAGCTCTCTTAATATGAGTACCTATTCTTAGGGGCTTATATTTTGGTCATTGTTGCAAGCTTTGTGGCTGGCTGAATGCAAAAAGGTTTGTTGTGCACCTTTTAGAAATAGTGAATGTTATGGGATGATAGGGGGACTGAATAGATAAGATATAGCCTTCCTTTTGATATGTACAGATGTGACAAAGGCTAGATATGGATGAACAGTTGAGAATTCTGACCACAGTTATGTTAGACTGATTAAATAGTCGGGTGAGGTGAATACAACCTAAGTTTGTAGCTGAGGGTTTTAACCTGACAACTAATGGGGTTCTTCTGGGGAACCCTTTAGGGACCACTGTAAGAAAGGTAAAGCTGAGATTAGAATGGGCAGTCTAAAACTGGGGGGAAAGAGGGCTATTTCCAGGCTGTCTGTGGCATATCCATCAGTCAAAGAGGTCATTGCCTTTAGCTATTATATTATGCTAGAAAAGTTTACAAAAGTGTTATTAATCCGTTTCATCCTAAAGGGGCCAGTAATGTAGTAGAAGTAAGAGGACCAATATAATGGTGAAGATTTTAGTATGATTCTTCAAGAAACTATTACTTAACATACCAGGAGGAGTACAGGTAAAGAGAACAATAACAGCTAAGAGGAAAATTAAACAGTAAAACACAATTAATATATCTAACAGTTGGTGGTTAGTTATTAAAACTCACCGAACAATTTTCTGAACAGTAACCTGAGGTTTTCTAGTGGCTTGTAGGAATAGTAGGATCCAGTTGACAAGTCTTCACCTTCATCATCCTTTTAGGGTTTTATTTGGGAGTAATGTATCCAGGTAGGGAATGCTCTGGCCTAGACAGCTGTCAGGGTAGAAAGTAACACAGTGAGGGACCCTTCCAGGTGGGGTTCAATTGGGATGTGGAAGTGACATCTTTCCAAGACCTGATAAGTATCTTGCTTTCAGGAGGATACTGTGTTGGTGATGGTGGATTTTTTCCAGCAGGGGAAGGCAGAGCCTTTTGCCTATAGGCCCTGAGGGCTTCTTGAAAGTACCATATGGAGGTGACATACTGAAGGAAGTTCATAGCCTCTGTAACTAAGAGTGTGTTAGATAATATGAATGACCTCCTATATAAAGCCTCATAAGGGCTAAATTGTAGAAAAGCCTGAGGGTGTATTCAAACCTGCAATAGAGCTATTGGCAACAGGTCAACCATGGTTGAGTGGTTTTATGACAGAGCTTCCTTAGGAGGTTTTTAAGGGTTTGATTTGTTATTTCTACCTTCCAGATGCTCTGATGTCCCTGTGATTAATGTAAAATATATCTTATATGCAGGGCCTTGGTTATCCATTGGGTAATATGTGAGGTTAAAAAAAAAAAATAAAGGCCTATTGTCACTTTGGAAAAACTGGGCAGGTTGAACCTCAGAATAAATTTCTCTAGCAGTTGTTTGGAAACTACTTGGGCCCTCTCAGGCTTGGTTACCCATCTGGTGAAGGTATTAACAAATACCAAGAGAAATTTAAACCATTTGGTTGAGGGCAAGTGAGTAAAATCTAATTGCCAATCTATTCCAGAGTAGCTTCTTCAATGCTAAACAAGTCGTATAGGCAGGGGAGGGTGATTTCTCTAGGGTTGTTGTAAGTACAAAGCAGACAGGCATCATGTATCCGGTTAATTGTCTTACATATGCCTTTTTCAGCAAATAGCTTTTTGTAGATTTGGTGCATATTATCCCACCCAAAATGGCAAGAATCATAAAGTCCTTTAATAGTATTCTATTGGAGGGCCTGGAGAAGGTGTAGCCTTTGATCTAGTTCATACTGTCCATGAAGATTAAGAATATATCGCCCCAAAAAAAGTCAGCAGAAGGAAAGAAATAATAAAAATTAAAACAGAGTTAAACCAATTAGAGAACAGAAGGACAATAGAAAAAATTAATATAACGAAGAGCTGGTTCTTTGAGAAAGTCAACAAAATTGACAAACCCCTGGTGAGACTAATCAAAGGACGAAAGGAAAGGACACAAATATCCAAAATTAGAAATGAAAGGGGAGAAATTACCACTGATACCACAGAAATGCAAAGGATTATAAGAAAATATTATGAAGGACTTTATGCCATGAAATTTAACAACCTAGAAGAAATGGACAAGTTTCTAGAAACTTATAGCCTACCAAGACTGAACCAAGAAGAACTGGATAATCTGTATAGACCAATCAATAGCAACAACATTGAAATGACTATCCATCATCTCCCTAAAGGCAAAAGCTCTGGACCAAATGGTTTCAACAACGAGTTCTACCAAACATTCAAAGAAGAATTAACGCCTATCCTCCTCAGACTCTTCCAAAAAATTGAAGAGGAAGCAATACTTCCTAACTCATTCTATGAGGCCAAGATAACCCTAATACCAAAGCCTGGCAAAGACAACACAAAAAAAGAAAACTATAGACCAATTTCTCTGATGAACACAGATGCAAAAATCCTGAACAAAATATTAGCAAACAGAATACAACAATGCATCAAAAAGATCATACATCATGATCAAGTGGGATTCATCCCGGGAGCACAAGGATGGTTTAACATACGAAAATCAATCAATGTGATACACCACATAAACAAAATCAAAGATAAAGACCACATGGTCATTTCAATTG